>JANHAO010021950.1:0-12354 GCA_026873985.1 Saraca asoca
ATTTGATGTAACATAACTATAGCTAGCATTTAATGTGTGTAATCTCTCCTTCCTCTATAAATAGGATTGCTTTGTTAGCAAGAGGAAAGGGGGGCAATCTTGTAAGCAGAATCCATGCAAAATATCCAATATCAATAATATCTCCGCCATGGACGTAGGGTTCGGTGCTGTCTGGATTTAGTCGAACCACGTTAAAAATCCCTCCTATTCTTCCTCTTGACCACTTTTCACAACACTTCAAGAGTGGCATTGATTCTTGAAATCCACATTCCGTTGGCCGAAGTTCTGGTCCTCTGTGACGAGCCGAATTTCAACATCAACATTATTATTATTAGTATGTCTTTACCAAGTAGATATTCAAAATAAGTATAAGTAGAGGACAATATAGGACAATTGCAATTAAGAAAGAGAAGTAGTCATTGTAAGACAAATACAAGTAGAGGATAATATAATGAAACTCCACTAGGATTAGAGCCGTGTGAAAAAAAATTACGTAGATATCAAAATTAAGAGAAAAAAAGTTATGGCAATTTATATATATTATGGAGTTTGATTTGATTGAACTGTGGTTTCAAATTTTCAAAATCGCAAATCAAATCTCAATTTTGATTTTGAAAATTTGTTACACGATACAATCTTGTCTTGAAGCATCTACAAGTAGGGAAGATAAATGGATGGTTTAGATGGATTTAGATCTAATTATTAAAGGATAAATTGACAATGATCTATTTATCCATTTATAACCTAATTAAAATTTTATATAGGTCATAGATTGACTCATGACCCATACATAAAAGATCAGACTTAATCTATCAATTTATTCATTTAACAATCACTACCTTTATATTATTTTATTGTATTATTTTTATTTTCATTATTTTTCTTACCATTATAATTATATTTTACTACCACTATTAAATAATTTTTTACTATTAAATTCTAAATTATATTTTAACTTCATTACTAAAATTTTTTTTTTCGTTAAAAATTTAAATTATATTTTAAAAATATGTTACTTGAGCTACAAAATTAAAAAAAACTAATAAACTAAAAATAAAATATTTTTTATTGTCATACTTTTCATTTTTTCCTCAAATTTTTTCTACATATTATACATACAAGATGTGTAAAACTAAAAATCAAATAATTATGATTTGAAATTGACATTTCTTTAAAAATTAAAACATCAAAAATAAAAAAACACACCCTATTTGAAGTTGAAATTTCTTTAAAAAAACTTAAAAATTTACTAAAATAAATAATTGATCATTAATATTTAAATAGAAAAAACTAAATTTGAATATTATACATAAACCAATATTAATTGACTATTAGAAAATTTTCAAGTGTAAGCATCTCTATAAAGATCAAAATATTAAACATATAATCTTTTTTATCTTACAAAAGATGCTAAACATATTGCCTTCTTTATCCTATTAAAATGTTAAACATAAATATAAATGAATAACCGATTATTTATAGATTGACCCTATATGATTGTTACTTAATAGTGTTAATAATGACCAACCGACAATTATCTAAAAGCTAATATGGATGGATATAGATGAGTTATAATAAGGATGAATACGAATTGGTAAAAGAATATAGGCCACAATTTCCAGGTCTATTAACGTGTGCGATTATGTTAGGATCTTTATTTTTTATTTGATTTAATATAATAATTTTTATTTAAAAAAATACTTATTTTGAGTTTTCAATAACAAATTAAGTTAGATGGATTATGGATGTCCATGGATGGATGTTTTTGACCCTTTTATTAAATGGATTAGCATCTCATTCATCCATTTGATATCCTAAATATTATGGATGGATTTGGATTGACCCAAAAATGGGTGGACTAGATGGAATCATGGATATGCATATATTTTGTCACCCTTACTTGCAGGATAGGAAAAAAGCAACTGAGCCAAAATCAGGGTTATAGAAAGCACTTCAACAATGAAGTTAATAGCATGATAATTAGATAAATCATTCATTTAGAGAGAGTGAGAGAGAAGACCTTGTATAGGTAGAGGATAGTAGTTTCTTGATTAGTCCACTAGGCCATTAAATGGGTAATTAGGTAGTTACTATTATAACCCTATAATAATATTTATCACTTGCCTCCTTCTAAGCTTGTAAGTGAGGTTTGAATGAGTGTTTGTAGGAAGAATTCGACTGTTTTTCTTTCAAATTAATCACTTATATTGTTTGATGTGAATTATTTATGCCATGTAAGTCTTCACATGATGTCACCAGTCAACTGATTTGATGATGTTAATAAATTGTTAATCACTAATTTGTCACTTTGACTTTGTAGATAAACTAATGATTGACTACTTGGACTATGTAGATAAATTGATGATTGATCATTTAGTTCGTATAGATATATTGATGATTGGTCCCTTAGACCATATTGATATACTGACAACCATATGTAGATTAATTGATGAGTGATCTTTTAATCTATGTAGATATAACTATGATTAGTCTCTTAGACCATATAAATGTATTGATGACCAATCCCTTGGATCACTCTTAAGCATTCCATGTTCATTGATTATGATGTTCAGTTTCTTAGACCACCCTTGAGCGTGTTGTGCTTGCAGGCTATGAACATCAATCTCTTGGACTACCTTTGAGCATGTTGTGCTTGTAGGCTATAAAGATCAGTCTCTTGGACCACCATTGAGCATCTTGTACTCATAAGTTATGATGACCAGTCTCTTGTACTACCCTTAAGCATCTAGTGCTTATAAGTTATAATGATTAGTCTCTTGGACCACCTTTGAGAATTTTATGCTCACAGGCTATGATGATTGATCTCTTGGACCATCTTTGAGCATTTTATGCTTGCAAGTTATGTGGAAGATGGACTATTTATGTCCTTTGATTTGATCACTTTGACTGTGTTGATGATCAATCGATCAGTTTAGCCATCTCGACCTACGTGTTTTTTTGTGTCCTCACATAGAAAAAATAATAAATAATTAGATATTAATATTAAATGACCTTCACATGAACAATATATTATAGTTTAAATTCATAAATTTAAGTTCTACATGTAAATTCATAAATTTTTGTTAGTTCTATTGAAAGAGTTTGTTTTTCCCAATGACATTCATAAGCATACCTCTTAAGTTAAAGTTGGAAGTCACTATGACCAAACAAAGAAAGCAACTCATTTGAATATGAATGGTCAATAATATTATGTCAAGTATATGATTAATGTAGAAGTGGTTAAATGAATTCACTAATATACTCCCAACTAGATAAATCATTATTGAAGAATATACTGATTGCAAATATACTCACTTTTGGGGGAAAATGACTAATAGGTGATTGCAAAACAAAAGATATATGGCTTGTTGATAGCTTTTTGATCAGCAAAAACAAATGCTAAATAGATTACATGATATGATTTATCATAGAATATAAGCTTAGAATAATCAAACTTTATACATATCCTGGATCTTGTTGAATAAAATTTAAAGTGCACAACTCTAAATTTACTAATGTTGGAACCAAACAAGTAAACAAATTACTCATATTTTACCCATAATAAAGGACACCATAACACTTTTCAAAGATGACTCACAATTTGAAGAGGAATAAACACTCAATAAAAAGCTCACAACTTACAAATTCTTATTTTGGAGGGACACCTAAACCAAATGCAAGGGAGAGTATTTATAGTCCTCACCATGCAATTTACAATATATAAATATTAAATTATGAAATAATCCTAGCCATATATTATTATCACATCCTACACACTTCTTCTAAAATATCTTTTTTCTACATCTTTCTACAATTTTCTCTTAAAAATATCTTCTTTCCACATTTGTTGGAAAGCTTCTATTGTCTTGGATTTAGATAAAATGGATTGGGCTTTTACTTAGGTTGAAATGGGCCAGGGTTAATCTTCAACACTCCTTTTCAACACCAGCTCTCACTATTTGCACTGTGTCGAGCTGACAGCAAAACATTTCAAACTTGCCAGTGCTTAAGCCTTTAGTGAACAAGTCCACAACCTAATCATCTGTTTTGATTTGCCTCATCTCAATTTCTTCTTACAAAAACTTTTCTCTCATAAAGTGATAGTGCACTTCAATAGGCTTGGCTCTTGCAAGAAAGACAGGATTCTTCGTTAAACAAATTGCTGACTGATTGTCACAATACAACAAAACTGCATCATTTACTAGTTGATGTAGATTATTCATTAGTTGTATTAACCATGTACTCTCTTGAGCTACCATTATTGCTACTCAATACTTAGCTTTAGTGGTTGACAATGATACTGTCAGTTATCTCTTGCTACACTAAGAAATTGTTTCAGAACCAAGCTTAAACACATATCCAATTGTTGATCTCCTGCATAGTGAGCATCGCAGTAACCAACTAACTTGCACTCTTCACCTTTCTTGTACAAAAGTCCATAGTCAATTGCACTCTTCATATATCTTAGTATTTGTTGAACTACTTCCAAATGGGGTTTCTTTGGATTTTGCATGTAACAAATCATCACACCAACAACATAAGAAATGTCAAGTCGAGTAAAGGTTAAATAGATCAGACTATATACCAATTGTCAATACATCATCATATCTTCCAAATCTTTTCCTTCATGTGCACACATTTTGGCATTTGGTTCCATCGGCGTCAAAATCAGCTTGCATTCAAGCATTTCAAACCCCTTCAACAAATCTTTGGAATATTTTTACTGATAGAGAAATATTCCTTCTTGTGTGTGATCAATCTCCAGAGTAAGAAAGTGCTTGAGCTGTCGAAGTTCCTTTATCTGGAAGAGGATTGATAAATTCTCTTTCATTTGAAGAATTTCTACCTCATCATCACCAATTATGATTAAATCATCCTTGTATGCTAGCATGATAGCTAGCTTTCCTTCATTGGCTTTGACAAACAAGTTGGAATTTCAAGTGTTACTGAATAACTACTCTGTGTTAGAAATTCAGCAATCTTACCATAACATGCCCTGGGTGCTTGTTTCAATAGTAGAGTGCTTTTTATAGCTTACACGTATATTTAGGATGATCTTGGCTCTAAAAGCCCATTGGTTTGACCATGTAGATCTCTTGATCTAGCTCCCTATGAAGAAAAGCATTCTTCACATCCATCTACCATAAACTCTAGTCTTTGTTGGCTGCAAGTGTGAGTAGAACTTGTATAGTTGTATGTCTGTATTGTTAAGAGAAATCACAAGCTACCAATCAAGCCTTATACTTCTCGATTGACCCATTTGAATGACACTTTATCTTGTAAACACACTTGTAGGATATGGTTTTCACATCTTTTAGCTTTGGCACAAGATCTCAAGTTTGATTTTGCTGAAGTGCATCGATCTCTTCTTTCATAGCTGTCATCCACTTAGAACTCTATGATGCTTCTTTGAACATCTCAAGTTCTATTATAGTTACTTCTTTAACTATGGCTGCATTGGCATATTTGGGATTTGGCTTTCGTGTTCTTGTCGACTTTTGGAGTTAAGATTGTGGAGTTAATTCTTCTATTTCACTAGGCCTACCTTCTTTGCTTGATTGTTGATACATGCCAATTTGTCGAGAATTCTGAGTCACTCTTTGTTCATCAACATCATCATTTGGATCTCTTGATTCATCTAAACTTGGTTAGAGTTGAATAGTATGCTCCCCCATCTTTTGTTATAGCTTTTCTCCAAATTCTCTTGAGTTTGGCAACACCTCATTCTCTAAGGACTGCTAAGAAGATGTTTCATCGAATACTGCATCTCGTGAAGTGTAGCATCTTCCACTCATTGGATCGTAACATTTCCACCCCTTTCTCTAGTTGTCATATCCCACAAAGATACATCTAACAACTTTCTTGTCAAACTTTCTCCGTAAATGATTAGGAATAAATACATAACATACACAACCAAATACTTAAAAGTAGCTAACTGTAGGTTTCATGTTCCATAGTTTCTCAAAGGGTCAAACAAATTCTAACCTTGGTTGAGGAAGTCTGTTGATCACAAATGCTATAGTCCTCATTGCTTCAGCCCAAAACCTTCCTGGTACACTATTTGCATGTAGAATAGTTTGACAAATTTCTGCAAGATGCCAATTCTTTCTCTCAGCTACACCATTTTGTTGTGATGTGTTGGCACAAGAATACTGATGATGTATTCGACATTCCTTTAGGTATTAAGAGAACTTTCTTGAGCTATATTCTCCCCTATTGTTTATGTGCAAGAAACAAATCTTTTTTCCCACTTCTCTTTCAATTGACTCTCCGAACTCTTCAAACTTTGAGAATGTGTTAGATCTTTCTTTCATAAAGAAAACCTACACATACCTTGAGAAGTCATCAATGAATGTCACCATGTACCACATACCGCCAATTGACTGTTGCTTAACCATTCTGAACACATCAGAGTGAATTAACTCTAATGATTCTTTTGGTTTAAAATTTGATTCCTCATATGGCAATTGGTGTGCTTTACCATACTGGCATCCTGCACATATCATGTTTGTTCACACATCAAGTTGAGGAAGCCCCTTAAGCATCAACTTTTTCAGCATCACAATTAGCTTGGAATAGCTAATGTGACCTAACCTTATGTGCCATGGATCTGATGTCTCATTTTTTCTTGTCCTATCTATATATGTAGACTCTGTTGACATCATATAGACTGACTCCAATTGTTGCCTCTCCATTGTCAGTGTTTCTGAGATTTTGAGGTCATGATACACCTTCACATCTCAGAGACCAAACAAGACATTGTGGCCTGATGATGTCAATTAAGCCACAGATAGCAAATTTTTCTTCATTCCTGGGACATAGTAAACATCTTGAAGTGGCACCTGGTTAGAATTATATCGAGGCATAATTATCATCTTACTAATGTGAGCTATAGTAACCTTGAGTTGTCGACTGTTACCACCACATGACCTCGCTTGTGCTTAGATAGATTTTGTAGCTTCTATTTATCACCATCATATGATTTGAGCATGCTAAATCTACTATCCAGTCATTCTTGCAGTCATTCTATTCTAGTGTTGTTATCGTGAGAGCTAATTCTTCTTCTACCGTAGCGAATAATGCTTTGGCATCCCAACCATCTTCTCTATTCTCCTTAGAACTGAAAATAATAGTATTACTTTCAATAGGATTTTTCTTGGTCCAATAATCTTTCACCATGTGGCCTATCTTCCTGTAGTTGTAACACTTACCATCGAACTTTCTAATATTACTGCGATTCTTTGAAGCTCCTCCTGGACGAGAGCCTTCCTTTCTATGATGAATTTTCACCTTGTCACCATCTTTTTTAGATCTGTTACTAGTGTATCGCTTGAAAGTGCCTTTGTTTTGCCTGGTGTAGAGCACTTCCTCCTCACCCATTTACGAGACTCCTCCCATTTGCTTAGCCATAGCTTCTTGACCTACAAGCAAATTTTCAAACTCAATAAGTGATGGTTGTGTTGGCCTTCCCTATACAGTGGCAATGAAGTCTTGATATTCAGGTCTCAAACCATGGATAATTATTCTCTTTATCCTAGTTCCCTAATAGGAGCTATTAGATCTAACTCTAAAATTTCATGGCATATCAACTTCACCTTGTAAAAGTATTGGGCAATCGTCATGTCACATTGCACCATTGATAGCAACTTGTTCTTAAGAAGTTATAGTCTTGTATCACTCTTCTTTGAAAAAAGTGTAACAAAAGTGTCCCATGCTTCCTTCAGTGTTTTGGCATCCCGGATGTGCTCCAACATTTCTTCTTCAATTGTGGTCTTTAAGGTAAACATCACTTTGCCTACTTTAATTTTCCACTTTCGTAAAATGCCATTGGCATCTTTTGTCACTAGTTGTGTAACTTCACCACCATTGACCACCTCTTAAAGGACCTAACTTTGCAGGTAAGACTCCATACATGTTGCCCACGTGTTGTAGTTTTTGTTGTTGAGCTTCTTGATTCCTCCAACTACTTAAAGGTCACCCATCATGCTAGCAAGACTTCGATTATACCGAACAAGCTTGACTAACAAACTTGTAGAGTGCCAAACTCCTTATGACTCAAGATAGCTCCACCAAGAATGATCCCTAATTGTCCTGCTCTAATAGCAATTGTTGAGTAAAATTTAGGGTACATAACTTTAAACTTACTAATGTTGGACCTGACCAAGTAAACAAATTACTTGTATTTTACCCAGAATAAAGGACATTATAGCACTTTGCAAAGACCATTCATAATTTGAAGAGGAATAAACACTTAATAGAAAGTTCATAACTTACAAATTCTTATTTTGGAGGGATACCTAAACCAAATGCTATGGAAGGTATTTATAGTCCTCACCATGCAATCTGAACTATACAAATATTAAATTGAGAAATAATCCTAGCCATACATTATTATCATATTCTATATACTTCTTCTAAAATATCTCTTTTCTACATCCTTCTACAATTTTCTCTTAAAAATATCTTCCTTCCACATTTGTTGAGAAGCTTCCATTGTCTTGGGTTTAGATAAAATGGATTGGGCTTTTATTTTCCTTGGGATGAAATAGGTTAGGGTTGATTTTCAACAGATCTAATTACGTCTAATCTACAATGGATAAGACATGATGGTTGGCTATTTTAAGTTTGATTTACATGTTTAGATTAGAGTTAAGGTTCAAATTTAGTGTGGGAATCTTGGAATTTGGGTATTCACTACTTGTAATACCTAAAAAAAAATATTACTGAGGGATCGAAGTGAAAATCTTTAATTTCTTGATGGGACCATAATGTAATTTCTTATTCTTTAGAAGGACTATATTGAAGGTGGTGGAAGGTTGATGAGGTGAAAGTGCAAATTTCCTCATTTCCTTTTATGTATATAACTTCCTTAGCTGGCTTTTGCTTCTTGAAACTTCCCTTATGCATGTCTTCTTTCTCTCTCAAAGTTCTCCCCATCATTGTATTCTCCAATGTCCAGCCTTACCTCAATTGCTGTTATCGTCTGATTCCTATCGGGCTATGACTTTCTTCTTCTCTGGTGCCTCTCATCTTGCCGTTCAACTAGAGAAGTCACCCTTCCCCTATTTTGTGTCATTGTCGTTGGTAGTCACTCTTTTCATTTCTTGCTGTTTGATGAGCTGATCATCTGCCTTCCTTGTTAGCCTCCTCACGGGAGTCTTCCCTTTCTTTTTTAGCAATTTCAGCCAATAAGCCACACCGATACACCGGTAGGGTCCTAGCTCTAGTCGAGCTGGTCACCGACACTTTAGACTCTGGTGAGTATCTCTAAATCATCAAATTTATTCTATAGTAACTCTATAGCTAGTTTCTAAGAAATCCTTACCTAAAACCCTAACTCTCAAAGTTTAGGTATGCTAAGATATTGCTATTCTTCAACTCCAAATGAAATTCCCTTTGATGAATCGAGCACACTAATGGCAAATTTTTAGAGCTTTAGCTGACTTAGCTTTCTAAGAATTTTTTAAGGTGAGTGGACAATCCTCCTCACTTAATGATCCCATTTGATAATATAAAATTTTTTTATTATATGGAATATTATAGATCCTTTTAAATAATGGGAATTCCATATATATTAAAGTGGTTTCGAAAGTATACTTATATGTGGTATGTGTACATGAAATGGTTTGCTGGGATAAAATTATGCATTTTTATCTTGTGTTATGTCATTGGAATTGGCAATCCTATTTGTTATATGATGAATAGATATGAAAATGCATCAGTAGGTTTATGTATGTTTTTGATAAATGTTGCTTATCTGAAATAGTATTTTCATGTTATATGATATCTTTAGATTATTGGTTTGAAATACTGGATCCATTAAGAAATTTATTGGTAACCTTCAAGTGCACTTATGAACAAAACATCCTATAGGTGAGATGGATGGATACAAGTGAGATGGATGGATTATGATGATGTTTACAGGCGAGATGGATGGATACAAACATGATAGATGGATTATGATGATGTTTACAAGTGAGATGGATGGATTGGAGTGGTGTGATGGAGTTATATTTAAGATGTATGGTTACCTTTGGGAATTTTTTCACTGGGGTTCCAATTGGTTGTTTTGTATATGCATTATTATATTTTATAAAGCTTATTGAATATTTTCTTATGTTCACATCATGATGGATATTTTCCATAGTATCATGAATTGTTTTATATTTCATTCAGTTAGATATCATACTACAATTGTTTAATTATCTTAATGGATGAAGCTTCCAAACTTGTTGTGAGGTTATGACATTTAAATAGGTAAGCATATTTTCACAACCGTATATATATACACTTTCACACATGGTTTTTAAATGGGGTTTTTAGGTGATCATGGGATTATTTACTCACTGAGTTTCAATGAAGCTCACCCTTTCTTTTTCATGTTTTTTAGAGCTCTAGGATTCTCCTATCGGTCCTCCACCCTACACTAATACGGGATCTACTCATTGACCAAGTGGATCACACCTAGTAGAGTTTTTGTGTATAACTATGGTGTAAAGTTTGACAGTTTGTAGGTATATTATATATGATTGTTGGATGCCTGGTAGGATGTAAATTGTATAGTTTGAGCCACTACATATTATTATGTTGTTATACAGGGTGTGATAGGCATGTAGCCCTCCAATGTTAGCCTTGAGGCCAGGTGTCCAGAAAATATAGGAAACTCTATCGGATTTTTATTAGAATTTTAATATATAAATATTTTGTCATGAATTGACGAAATAGTGAGTCATCAGTATATTATTTGCATTATAAGGCTTGTAGGGGGTTTCCTGATAGTGACCTTATATGCCGCTCATGTTTCATGAATTGAGGCTTGACACTACCATCTGTAGGCCAATCTACAGATGAATGGAGGTAAGAGGTACTTAATCTGTTTAATTAAATACCCCCACTAATATAAGTGAATAACTCAAATAAAATGGACCAATTATTGTAACACAACTTAGATAATTCATTAAGATAAATCATAAAGATTAACTGGAAAGGCTATAAATATTTTAAGGAGAACATCTCACCCTTCTTCAAGAAAGAAGATATCTCGTGAGCTATTTATCTTGAAGATAGATCACACATTTCATGTGTCGAGATGCAGAGGATGAGGGAGGTGATATCTTCTTTCTAAAAGACAAAGAAAATGATGATAATTCTGTCATTGGTTCCTTGGATAGTTGATCAAAATGGACGAGCAAGAAATATTCATTTCCTATTTTATCTTAAAAGTGATATTGCTATCCCAATCTCAGGTGAAATGGTTGAGCAACTTGAGCTTGCTGATCAAAATGTTAAGTTCATTGATGAGTGGACAGATCTATTATTGATGAATCAAAATGTAGCTAAAGTATTTGGCCCTGCGAGCTTGTTTGGAATTCCTTGAGTATTGGTGAGAGAAGACCATATACCAGTTATCCAGCAGACAATAACACTTCCACTACATCACTTTGGAAGTTATTAGCCACAGCCACACAAAAAGCTGTACTTCCATCATTGTTCTTAATAATAAAAAATTTACAGACTGCAATAATACAATATCAGAATATAGTAACAAAGTTGTAACAATCGTTGATAAGATTTCTATCTTCAAAAATTGAAGAGGTAGAGATAGAGACAAAGTCATAACACAATTTAAAATTTTTTCAAATATAAGTCATATGCATTTAATGTATCAGAGATCCTGAAATATCAGAAAAATAATTCAAACTTGAAGGGCATGCCTTTTGGAGGCATACATAAACACTGCAGACTAAGAAGTTTTCTAAATTACAATGATGTATTATATTTGGTACTCTTATTGCAACCTCTTGTGTATTCTTATGTTTGTGTATTCTAATAGAGCTTTTCCTGTCCTTATTACTATATTTGATAAATTTTAAGAGCAGAGTAGCAATATAAAATGAATAATACAACCTGAGGCATGATAATAATCATTGTCTTTTCCAACCTAATGGTTGATATCCTTTAGGATTCAACAGGTCCTCCCTCAGTACTTTCAAATCTAGAGGTAGCAAGAATAATAACAATTTTGTTTGTTTAATTCAAAATAACCCAGCGAGTGCAAAATCAAGGGAGATGGGAGGTAGTATATATTTTTTCATTTTTATAGGAGAGAAAAGAAAAATGAGTAATGTTAGAATTGTAATGTTGCTAAAACAAGCAGAAAAGATTTCAGGAAGGTTAAAAATATGGGAGAGTATTCGTAGAAAGTGGTAGTTGAGATTAAATCTGTTAACCTTAAGGGAGATTGTTAGCCTTAAAGGATATTGTTAACACCAAAACAAGTTTTACATCACTACTTATTAGTTTTGGATGTTGAAAAATAACTGAAAAGACAATATTATATTTTCTTGAACTAAC
>JANHAO010021951.1:0-12353 GCA_026873985.1 Saraca asoca
TTTTTTTTTTTTTTTTTTTTTCTTTTTTTTTTTTTTTTTTTTTTTTTTGGGGGGGGGGGGGGGGGGGGGGGGCGTGGTTTTAAAATACAATGCCTAATCTTTCTTGTGAAAAAGAAGAGCACAAGATTTGTGTTTTTGGGTCTTTAACTCTTAAGCCCGCGATAAGTGAATGATGGGCTGAACTTTGGTTAAATTGGGCGTACGTATTAGGCTCACCCCAAGCAGTTGCTTGATTTCTTCTTCGTTATTTGGATCTTTGCATTGTTGTCTGTCCCAGGAATCGCAGACCCACTTCAGCTCAATCAAAATTTCTTTTTGCAATTATTTTTGTGGCTATTTTGGCTGTTAGACTTTGTGACTTTGGTTAGAAGCATAGGAACTTTTACTTAGTCATGATTATGTTTTTCTAATTCCTATTTATTCTTCTAACTATAATGTCTTTGAACTTATTACACTGTGACACAACTTAAAAGGAATTCAAGAGACTATGGCAAACCAACTGGCCCAAAAGACAAGTTGATCGATCATATGTAGGTCACTTCACCTCTGCATTGAACCTTTCTCTTTGTGAAGTAGGACACGATCATTCAATCATGATTTGATATCATCAGTGAAAATAAGCCCTCGCAATAAGATAGACTAGTCGAGGGTAACAACCTAAGGACATCTAGAACTATGGTGAACCAACAAGTTACCTAAAACAGCTTTAAGCTAGTGAACCAATGAAAGGCTTGATGGTTATCTCCAAATGATTAAGCAATCTACTAATGGTCCTTCACATGCTACCCATTAGAGGTCATGTATGAATTATGTGACCATGTTCCCTAATATGTGAAGCAAGATTCTCATCTTGTAATCAAAACATTATTCACTTTAGGGCATGATCAATGGTAGGACCAATGGTATGAATAACCCCTATATAGGATACTAGGTAAACTCCTAAGGGATAGAGAGTACTCTTAACATACTTACTAAAATCTTTATACGTCAAAATGTATTAGGCGGACCACTTCCACCATGCATTACTAACTCTATTACTTGTGTAGACATTTTGCAGCTATGGACCACTATGTACCATCGATTTGCTCTAGTCAAAAAGTATCATTTGGCACCGTCTATAAACCTTCCCACCTACCAACATGACATGACACTTTTGTTCTTACTTCGCACATGCTTCGTCGTTATCAGAAGACCGTCACATAAAGACAAAAGAAGATCACCGCCAAGATTACATGGCGGAAGAAGCATGACAAATAACTGCCAAAGTTGAGCATGACACTCAAGTGAGCAAGTCTGCTAGCTACAGCGGGAGATGGAAGTCCTTCATCGAATGTGGGTTCTGTCATTTTTCCCTCCACCACTCTCACGACCATTAAGTCTCGTTCTCACAGAAATCAACCCTGTTTCAGGGAAAATCCCATTTAACTTCCTCTTATCCTTTTAAATAATTTGCCCCTAGGATGGTATATCCCATAGCCACACTTTAACCTAGCTTAGCATGACCAACCTCTAATTTCAACCACTTCTATTGCAATGACCCCAAATGGCTAGCTAGATCTAGAACCTCTAGCACCATCAGATGCAAAATCCTCCACCCTAGAATCCTCATTCATAATTCCTTCAGGTCATTCATCTGACTCCACAACATTCGAATGATCTCAATCACAATCAACAAAATCCCAGTAATCACATTCATGGACCATATAACCCATTACACCTAGCCATTGACCTAAATTTGAGTCAAACATAAAGCTCCGCTAATCATCCTCTTATCATAAATACAGCCACCAATTTATATAAGCAGTAATGACTACTTCACTACTTACCTACTTCAAACCACCAACCTACGTTGAATCTTATAATGGAATGATAGACCCTCAGGAACACTTTGAGGTATTTCAGGCTTCTATGTTGTTATCTAGAGCCCTAGATGCTATTATGTATTGTGCCTTTTCCATAACACTAAAGAAGGTTAGTTTGTATTGGTTCATAACATTGTTTCAACAGTCGATCGATAATTTCATATAACTTATCAAGGTGTTTTTAACTCATTCTACAACAAGTCAAGCACCAAAGAAAACGTTGACTACCTTGATAAACTTTCATCAAGGGTGGTGTGAGACTTTGAAGGAATATCTTGCCTGTTTAATACCTTAGCTTTGTGAATCAAAGACCTTAATAAGGATGCAGTAGTGTATCTGATTAGCTCAGGTTCACGATTAAGACATTTCTCCTTATCCCTAACAAATCACCAAAAGTTATCCTTACATGAGCTATTAGTGTGATCAGAGAAGTATATAAATGTCAAAAAGGTAGAGCTTGTCGAAGACAAGTTAAGCGAAGTTAGTTTGAAAGTGTGTAATAGAGGGACAAGAGGCACAAGTGCAAGTGGAATGTATCATGCGAATGGCATAACAATTATGAGCTATTGAATGTGCCGATGAGCCACATCATCTAGGATGTTCAAGTAGTATAATTAATGAAATTTTCACCTAAAAAGTAAAGCAAATTCCCTCTACCGGATAAGTCAAAATATTATAAGTTTTATCGTGATTATGGTCATCAAACTAATAAATGTGTCACGCTGAAGGATGAGACTAAAACATTAATTCAAAGAGAATACCTCTCTAAGTACAAGAAATTTCAAGGTACACAAGATCAAGAAAGAAAAAGTAGGAGGGAACGTGATCATTTGCTAGAAACCGATTGAGCAAATGGACAACAAATGGAAAATGAGCCTTTAGTTTTAAGAATGGTTGAAACGATTATAGGTAGTTTTGTTTATGGAGGAACCTCTAAGAACACTAAAATGTGACACCTTCGATCTGTGATGACCATTGAGGAAAATAAGAGGAGAGAGCATTATAAACCCATTTATTTTATAGAGAAAGACTTTGGTGATATTGATGGAACTATGATCTTGGACATATGCAAATACTTGACATTTAGTTCCAAGTGACTATTGTAAACTTTAAATTATTATTTTATATCTAAAACTAAATTTTGTATCTTTAATTATATTAATCTATTTTAGAAATTTTAACTTAGCCTTCATATTGCATTACATTCACTAAAAGCCATTGGTACAGCATAATTGTTTACTTTTTGACACTAAAAAATGAAATCTTTTAAGGTTTTGTAAGGAAAAAGATTAAAGTAATTATACATAACCATTATTAAAAAAAGTTGATAGCATTATTTTATTTTACACTATTAATAGAGTTATCAACTCTACTTAAGAGCTTCAAACAATATAATTGGTAGGGTTTAATTACTAGTAAGACTTAAGTAATGTTGTCACCTAATAAAAATGAGGTGGATAATAAAAATAAATAAATAAGACTAAAGTAATGATGTGACCATTAGTGGCCACATTGAATAATGCCTATAATGTTATCTTTGGTTGACCATCCTTAAATCAAGTAGAGCCAATTATCTCCACTTCTCATCTATTAATGAAGTCTCCCATTATATGAGGGATAAGTGAAATCTGCACCAATCAACAATTGGCTTGTAGATGTTACATTACTAACCTGACTAAGAATAAATAAAGCACAAGTGAGTCAAAGCAGGTGGTTATTAATAGTAGACTCAGCATTACTAGATGTTAGAGAAAACAACATGTGCCGATCGAGGTTCAAGATAGATTTGGAAGAAATTCAAATTTTGGAAAAAAATGATGGGAATGGGAGGACCATAAGAAAAAGAATACACTTCTCAACAAATGACAAGGCACAATAGGTTGAGCTTCTCAAAGAGTACGTTGAAATCTTTCTCTGAGTATTTGCAAATATGTTGGGGATTGATCTAAGCATAACATGCCACATATTGTTAATCAATCTTAGTATTAAACCTGTTCAATAGAAGAAAAGAAATCATGGCGTTAAGTGACATAAAATTACAAGGGAAGGGATTAAGAAACAATTATAAGCTAGTTTCATCTGTGAAGTCCTGCACACAATCTAACTAGCAAATATGGTCCTTGTTAAAAAGGTTAATAATGGATGGATGGTATACGCTGACTTCACATACGTCAACAAGACATGTCCAAAATGTTAGCTTAGGAAATCCTAGCTATACATTTTCTTAAATTTTGGTGATTGAAAAACAATTTTAGAAAAATATTTTTAGTTAGTATCATAAATTAACTATATATTTGAGTGTTTATCTATTTTGCAGAATTCAAAGTTGATCAAAGGTTGTTCAAAAGATCAACATTAGTTCTAACTTTTTATTTGATTTCATTGGATCTTTTATAATTGAAATCTTATTCAAATTACTTAATCATATTTTCTAAAATAACTTACATTGAGGTAAAATAAATCATTTAAAATAAGTTTTGAATTAAAAGTTTTCAAACAAACTTTTTACATATTCCTTCACAAGTTAAATTTTTATAAAAACTATATTTGAATATATGAATCGATTCACAAATCGATTCAATATTGGAAAATTTGTGAAATGAACTTGAATCGATTCACTAATCGATTCATGAAGAAAATCTTTTTTACCAAAGGTTTGGAATTTTTCTGAATTGATTCATTAATTGATTCAGTGATGAGTTTTCACATGATCTGAATCGATTCATATATTGATTAGTTAGTTGCAAGTTTGTTATAACTGTTACAAATCGATTCATGAATCGATTTAAGGACTGAAAATTAGTTATTTTTAAATGTTAATTATCTCAAGTATAAATAGACCAAACCTTATTTGAAACTTAAGTATTACAGAATAGACTTTGCGAGAAACAGAGAGAAACTTTAAGCTTATATCTCATATTCATTACCTTATTGGATTTCAAAAATTCAATCAATCTTTTAGCAATCGGAAGAAGATTTCTACCTAAATAATTAATATTTACATTTCAATTTTCTGTATTGCATCTCTTTACCCTATCTTGGTTTATTTCTTAGATTTCTAGGGTTAGGAATCTGAATACAAAAGAAGAAGTTGATCTTCCCTTCACATCCTTCTAGAATTGTGCAGTTGATTACAATTGGTAGGAGGTGCATTGAATTACAATTAGTAGGAGGTGTATTGAATTCTTATAAATCTTCATACCTGTGAAGTTGATCATAGTTAGATGAAGATATAGAATTTTTATATCACAAGTCTGTAAAAGTCCTGTAAAAATCTTGTGTTGTGAAACTGATTTATAGAAGCTCTGTTAAATTCCTATGTTTGTTAATAAAAATTATTATATGGTTAAGTATTGATCTAGTAGATGTAGACTTAAATTACAATTTCAATTCAAGTTGAACCACTTAAAAATTTCTATGTCTTGATTTTTTATTACTGTTTTTACATTACTGCATAATTTTGAGTTTAGCATAAACTCTGTTATATAAATTTTTGTTATACTAAAATCCGATACAGTTCTACATAAATTCTATAAT
Source organism: Saraca asoca (assembly GCA_026873985.1). NCBI lineage: Eukaryota > Viridiplantae > Streptophyta > Magnoliopsida > Fabales > Fabaceae > Saraca > Saraca asoca. The sequence goes on from JANHAO010021951.1 coordinate 5,400, forward strand.
TTGGTTTTCTAATATTTCAATTAACAAATAGTTTAATTTTTAATCTAATACTCTGATATAATTCTTGTAAACAAGAAAGTCTTCTGTTGTGTTTATTATATCTAGTTACAAATTACTTACATACTGCATTAAATTGTTAACTATTTGTATACTAAATTTAATTAGAGTCTGATACAAAACAAAAAAGTATAAAATTCCTCTAAAGGAATAACGGCAAGATTATAAATCTTATTTTTTTATCTTCTGGGACCAACACAAAAGACGTTTATTTGCTACTTAACATTGATCAGTTGGTCAACAGTCCCTCCTGGTGTGAGGTCTTGAGTTTTAAAGATGTATTTTCTGGTTATAATTAGTTTAGGGTGCATCATGATGATGAAGAAAAGACAATGTTTATAACCAATTAAGGGGTATACTTTATAAGATAATGTTGTTTAGCCTAAAAAACGCAGGAACAACTTATCAGAGAATGATGAATAAAATATTTGTTGAGCAAATATGGCAGAATATGGAAGTGTACATTGATGACATGATAATTAAGTCAAAAAGTATAAGTTAACATTGGGCGGACTTGGAAGTGATGTTCGGTGTTTTAAGGAAAAACCAAATAAGGCTAAACCCCAAGAAATACACATTCAGAGTGAGAGAGGAAAAATTCCTTAACTTCATGCTTACCAAACAAGGAATAGATGCAAACCCATTTAAAATGGTTTAATATTAGAAAAATATTGATAAATATAATATTATGAAAATATATATATCAATTAATTTATGTAAAAGAAATGTTAAAAGCCATCTTTAAAAAATGTTATTATAAAATAAAAAAATGAAACAAAATAACGTTTTCATAATTTGATATAAAGAATGTCAATTAATCAAAAGAATAAGCGTGAATTTGAAAGAAAAAATTGAAAACTTCTAGTTTATAAATTATAAATTATTTGAAGTAATTCATCAAAATAGAGCTTACTTTTTTTTTTTTTGTAAATAGCTAATCCATTAAACACATCTAAAATGTAAAAAATAGAGCTTATTGATTAAGTCAATAAATTATAGGAAAAATGCACTTTGCCCCCTAAAATTTACGTATAAACAAATTACCTATGAAGTTTAAAATCAAACATTTCATCCTATGAACTATTTTAAAAGGTGAGATATTTAAATTAGAAATCAAGTTTAACGGAAAGAGGTAATTTATCCCAAACACAAACGTTAAAGAAGTAATTTGTTCTAAATGTAAATTTTATGAGAGTAAAATGTATTTTTCTCTTAATTCTATTTATATTAGTATGTGATAAATTATATTTTATTATAATTATTAGTATTAAATTTTAAATTTAAATATTCAAAATAATTGGAATTAATTTATAAATAAAAATTATACTAATATGAAAGTGTAATAATATTTTTAATTGGAATACTAACATAGAAAAAAATTTAATGTATATTACCAATAATTTTATTACTAGATAAGGTTAATATTGAAAATAGAGTAAGACAAAAAATTCCTTTTCATTGTGGTGTGGTTGAATTTAATCTCTATCAACTTTGAAAATTTGAAATTAAAGTATTAAACTATAAAAGAAACTTAAAATTTGCCCATTTTATTATAATTATTTTTATAAAATTTTAATTTAAATATTCAAAATAATTAAAATTAATTTATAAATACAAATTATAATAATATAAAAGGGTAATAATATTTTTTATTGAAGCACTAACATAGAAAAAAATTTAATGTATATTACTAATAATTTTATTACTAATATTAGATAAGGTTAATATTGAAAATAGAATAACACAAAAATTCCTTTTCAGTGTGAGCAGTTGAATTTAATCTCTATCAACTTTGAAAATTTGAAATTAAAGTATTAAACTATAAAAGAAATTTAGAATTTGCACCCATTATTTGTTTAATTAACTGTTTTATTTAGTTAGGTAATTTTTTATTAACTTTTTATACAAAAATATAATATTATTGTATATTAATTTATCATGTTATTTTTGTAAATAATTTCAAACTCATTTTTATATATTTAATTAAAATTTTATATATCTAATTTAATTTTAATTAATTATATAATGTAGAAAACAAATAAGTGTCTAACAATATCGTGATACTTATTTAATAAGTTTATGAAAAAATTACTTAATTAAATAAAATGATTAATTATGTAGATAATTGATGTTTATTCTTAAGTTTTGTATAATTTAAGACTTTTATTTCAAAATTTGAAAGTTGTTAGTGATATAATTCAACTATCCAAAAGTTAAAAAAGATTCTTTAATATTTTTACTATTAAAAATATAAATTTGAATCAAAAAACATAAATTAAATGTAATTGAATAAATTAATATAATAATAAAATAAAGTAAGAGATGTTAATTATTAGTGCAAAAAACTTCTAATACAAAGATAAAACACCGGTTAAAGAAAGTAAATTGAAAAAAAAGAAATATTGCACAAGTGTTTCCTAACTTGTTGTTTAATTAGGAAAATTGCAAATTATCCCTTCAACTTTAGGGAATTTCATTCAACCACCACAAACTATTAATTCTTACAATCAGTCTCTTCAATTTTTGAGTAATTATATTTAACACCTAATATTTATTTTGTGAGCGATTTAAGAGAGCAAATATACTTAATTCAATGTGAAACTTTATAAAAAAAAAATCAAACACAATATGGGAAACCCTGTGGCTCAAATTTGAAAGTGACACAACTTGTATATTTTTTTTTATTTTTTCCTGTTTTTGGGATATTTTGATTATTTTGACATAATTTGCATATTCAATTAATGTGAGTAGAAAAGCTCATTACCACAATCCTTATATTTTTATTTTCATGTCAGTATAATATAATACTTATTGACAGTGAAATTTGATTAACCAACAAGAGATAATTCTGTAAACCTTAAACTGTTCCTAGTTATACGAATATGAGATAGATGCATAAAATAAAGAGGAAAGAAGAAGAAAATGGAGTAGACAGCGGAGATTTTTTAATGTGGTTCGGTTAAAATCCTTTATTTAGATTCTTACGTTCACGGTGGTGGTATTTTCTCATGAAAGCATTTTACAGAGCTCACTCCCTTGTTTTGCAGAGCTTCCACTGGTATTTTCACATACACCTTTTACAATGATTCAAACCTCCCATTTATAAAAGCATGAAGGGGTATAAATGTAATTTGATAAATCACAAATATGTTATATCAAGTAATAAATGTAAAAGACATCTTGGACTCTTGCAAGTCTGCTATTGCAGGTTTACTTTCTGCGGGTGGGCCCCTTGAGTTGACGTTTGCTGGGGAGGTAGTAAAGCTCTCCTATGAGGTTAAGAGCTGGGAGTTAGCGAGGTAGCGAGCTAGCTAAGGCGATAAGCTAGCTGAGGCAGAGAGCTAGCTGAGGCAATCTGGATGACTTAGACCCTTCCTCCTGCACTTGGCCTTTTGCCAGCCCACCCAAATAATGTATACAACAATACTTAAAAAAATTATGTGAAAAGATTTTATATAAATGTAATTTATTATTTATCTAAAGTTAAAAGGAGTCAATTGTATTAATTAATAGTTTTTGGGGCTTAAACACAATTACCATAAAGTTAAAGGGAGTAGTTTACAATTTTTCCTTTTTAATTTTACCTTTATGCTGCACTTTTGTTACTATTTATTTCACATTTATGACAAATACTTTTTTATTATTAAATAAAATCTCTTTGTATTTTTAGTTTAAAATTTTTGTTAAACTTAAATGTAATGATTTTTATTAATAAATTTACGAAAATTTTATGTATTGATAATATTAAATACATATTAACTTATTAAACAAAAATGATAAGTTATTTAAAATTAGTTTAGTATATATATTAAATCTATTAACCCAATAGAAAAAAAAAAAAGAACAAATAATAAATATGGACATAAAAGTGTATCAAATTAAATAAGAATACTTAATATAATTCAATGTCAACTTTTTATTAGTAATAAGATAGGAATTTAACAAAAGATTAAAATTTAGTGATTGACATATTACAAGAATCAAAGTTGAGTATTTTATATTAAGGAATTAAAATTATTTTATTTATATTTTAGTGAAATTAAAATTATATTTAACCTTAATTATTTATTATATATAACTCCGATGAAATAATACCTATTAATTTCAAACTCTTTAATAATTAAGAAAAAAATATATTTTACTCCTCAAGTTTATATTTGAGACATTTTATCTCTATTTAACTGTTTCATTTTTTAAAATAATTTATGAAATTAAAATATTATATTTTAGACGTCAGAAAAAATAATTTATAAAAATTTAAAAATAATAAAATATTTTTTTCTAGATTATAATATTGGCTACCGAACATATATATCTTAAGTTGACCTTGTCTTTGTTGTGTGCATGAATCTTATCATTCCAAAGTGCTGCTATTTTTATTGATTTTGTTAGAAGGGATTATTTAATTACTTATTGTTTATATTTCACAATATAAGTTAAAATTATTTTTTAAAATTTTATCACACTTTTGCGTGATAAGTAATGCATAGAATTGTCTGCAAATAATATTTTTCTTCAGAAAGTGAGTTTGTCTTTTTTAATATCATTTCAAGAGATAAATATATTTCTCGTATAATAATTTTATGAACAATTTTTTATAACATTAAAATTTTGTTAGTTCTTTGTAATTATTTTAAATATTCAAAAAGATCATCCATTAGTTAGTACTATGATATTGACTTATTCATTATTTTTTGTATGAATGTTCATTCAAATTTGATTTTGGATAATACTTGTCGTTAATTTTAATAGAGTGTATCAATCACTAGCTATGCAGTTTTTGTAAGAATTATTTTATAATTCTTATAATGGACTACAAATAATTATGTTTTTTATTTTGTTAAAATAAACAGACTAAAATATAATTTATAAGTAGATGCAATATAGCCCATCAATCTATTAAGGTGATCCACTCATATTGGGTTAGGATATCTGTTACTGATTGATGTGGGCCTCATAGTACAGGCCTTAACCCTAAAGCCCATGATGGGAGGGTTCTAGGGTTAATATATTGGCTAGGTCCCCTCTGCATTCTATATGAGACAGTTTTATCTATCTGAGCATCTTGTCCCATTGAGAGACTGCTTGAGAAGAGAGGGATTTGCAGAGGAAGATTCTAATTAATTTTGTTTTGCAGGTTGTAAGTACGATCATCATGCCTGCTACAGGTCAGATCTTTTTTCAGTATTCTAATTTCATGCATTCTAATCATTTGATTATTCTAACAGTTTTATCCATTTTGTTGGAATCTTTAGCTCTAATTACATGTCTCTACAAAGACATCAACTATTTCTAAATTTTTAAGATATTTTTCTTAAATTTCTTACCAACAATCTGTCTAATTATTAATTTAAATATTAGAGTGTTTTTCGACTATCAGAACATCGGCCCCATCACTCACACCTTATAAGTTAGAAATTTATCAATTTTCACCACAATTATATTTAATAGTTGAATTTAAACTCACAAAATAACTTAATGATTAAAAATAATTAATAAAGAATGTGCATAAAATTTGTATATATTTAATATGACTTGTTCCCGACACTTCCATGATCATTTGGCTGCTTCAGATACAAAAAATACTCACACATACATATTTAATATATTACATGAAATAAATTAAAATATTATTTTAAATATCAAGTCAATTGAATATTAACTTTTAATAGACAATAAGTTTATTATTTTTAAATATACATATTAAACAATTAACGGTGTCATGTAATACGTTGTACATGGACAAGAATTTTTAGTAAAACACACACTGCAATTTCTATTAGTGAGTGATACAGAAGTTTTCTTATTGGTGCCTTTACTTTTCTTCTCTTTGATGTGGATTTTAATTCCAGATCCTATTTGTCCATTGTGTTCAGAAAACAAAAGAACAAAGAGTGGAACATATGATAATAGAAAAACGTGCTTTATTCTCAATCTTTACCGCAGGATTAGGGATAGGGAGATCTTGACTCTTCTAAAGCTTAAAAATAAATTATTATAATAATTATTAAAAATTAATAAAAAAATAATTATAAATTAAAATTTTTTAATTATAATAATTACGTTATTTCACTAAATTCAAAAGTAAGCAACCCAACTAGTAGAGGAAGGTGAAGTAATGTTTGGCGTGGTCTGCATAAAGGAAAGAGTTGACACATCCTTAACTATACATTTAAATCAAATATTTATGCTGAGAAATATATTCGTATTAGAAATTTAATTAGTTTTTTTTTTTGTCAAATGAGTAGATATCACATATATTTGTACATAACACTTTTTTTTTTCCCGCATGAAACTATTATATCTGAGACTCCTTATAATTAAATGGTACCTCTCTTAAATAATAATAAATACAAAAAAAATAATGCTACATATTTATTCTTTCTTACTTTTCTTTTCATATAAAAATATTTTTTATTTGTAAGAAGAAAAAACTGAATTAATAAAATATTTCTTATATATATAAAAAGGAAGTGAAAGGGGATAAATATAGGAAAGTGTATTTAACATTAATCAGTCAAATTCTTAATTATACAAAATTTGATATTGAAATTCATCATTCACTTAATTAATTATTTTATTGGATTACATAATTTTTTTGGTAAGCTTTTAAAATAAGAATCATACCATATTTGTATATTGATTATTATATCATTTTCACACATAATATCCAACTTTTTTTTCAAGTATTCAATTAAAATTTCTTATATCTAATTTAATTGCAATTAATTACATAGCATAAAAATTATGTAAAAAAATAATATAATAAATTAATATATAATAATATTGTGATTTTTATTTAAAAAATTTATAAAAAATCATATAATTTAATAAAATGATTTACTAAGTAGATAATAAGTATTATTTTTAAATTTTATATGATTTTAAAAATTTAGA
>JANHAO010021952.1:0-12386 GCA_026873985.1 Saraca asoca
GTGAGGTCAGCTGCTCATCATATGAGAAATACCCCATCGTCTAGTCTCAACAGATCTAATAATGCCCAGTTATCAGATCTCGACTCGTGTCATTTTGGTGCGGAAGTTTACATCATTAACAATCACACTCACCATCCTATAACCCTTTATGGAATTGATTGAATGAGATAACTTCCCACTATGGACTTCATCTCACGTATGCAATACACGATGAATGCAATATAAGATGAATATACAACCTTTATATCCAATTCACAGATTGTATAGTCCAAGATGCAATAGGGCTCAATCAAATTAGCCTAGGGCACCCATCCAGACGAACAGTAAGAGTTAACGTCAAGCAAAAATTTTAAATAGGACCAAACAAGAGCATGTGTCAAGTCAACATTTGTTGGGTCATGGGCAGAAAAAGCATGGAACCTCAAATCGTCACTTCCATGACCATGGAGGTAGAAAGAGTCAGTAATCTTCCAACTGATGATCTAAGACTCACGACCCGATGGTAGAAGAGTTACTCCAGAGGGTGAAGTAGTTAGAAGAACACCTTTAGGCGTAGGGTAGCCAAGAATGCTATGAGGAGAGGACATTGTTTACTAGTGAGATCGAAATAGAGCCTTTTCCTCACAAATTTAAAATCCCTGCAATTCCACAATACAATAGGGATAGTAACCCTTACAACCACCTAGACGCATTCAATGTACAGATGGATCTCTAGACAACCAATCCTTTGGTTAAGTGTCGTGTCTTCCCAGTTACTCTTGGAGACATACCTCAAGCATGGTTTAGGAATCTCCTAGTGTACAACAATGATAGTTGGGAAGAATATCAGAGGAGATTCACCAATCAATACAAGGTACTAAAACAGCAGCTCACGCCATCTTGCCACCTTGCAATGGTCTTTTATCAAAAAAATTGAGTTGCTAAAAGACTATATCACCTGCTTCAGATATGAGGTTAACAATGTAGAAAGTCCCTCCGATGAGAGCATATTGACGGCGATCTCGACAGGACTTCGCAAGGATGGTAAGCTATACAGGAGCATATATAAGTCTCTAGTGAGAGACTTGGCTGAGTTTTATGAACGAGCTGCCAAGGAAGTCAAGTGGAAAGAAACCTTTGGTCCAAGGAAGCTCAACTAAAAGGAAGAGGCAAATACCGCCAACCAAAATAAAAAGAGGAGTAATTGCAGGAAAGGCAAAGAAAGCCAAAAGGATGGCTCAGTCAGTCAAGTTGAAAAAAGGCCAGGAGTGAGTGACCTCAGCGTTCATGTCACCATGATACCTACAATGTCCTATCAAATACTTAAGATAGGATCTTTGCAAATGAAAAGAATCAGGAAGATTTCGAGAAGCCTAGTCCCATAAAGATCCTTAATAGGTATAGAAATAAAGACAAGTTTTGTGCCTACCATGATGAAACTGGGTACAATATTTCAGATTGATGGGTACTTAAGGATGCAATTGAAGTCCAAATCAGAAGAGGTCGCTTAAGAAATTATGTGGTGTGACCTGCGAGTCAGCAATATCAGCAGCCTTGGCAACTAGTACAACAACAATGCTAACGGGCTCCTGAACAAAAGGAGGCACTTGCAATAAGAACAATATTCACCATCTATGGGGGGCTTCACATTGCAGGTACTTCAAATAGGTCGCATGAACGCTATGTGTGAGAAGCAAACCACATCCTAATCACAGGTCATGGTAACTCTGAGAAGCTCACCAAAGAGGTTAAAATGACCTCAAACAACATTACCTTTACAAATGAAGATGCATGAGAAGTACATTCTCCTCACAATGACACATTGGTTATCTGAGCTAGAATCGATAATGCCAAGGTACGAAGAATAATGATTAATACTAGTAACTCAGTGAACATCATGTATAAGAGATGCTTTGATCAAATAGGTTTAAGTCCAGATCAGTTGAAACCTTCCCCATAGCCCCTTTATGGCTTTATGGGAGATGTAATACTACCAGTGTGGTAAGTCAGACTTCCCATCACTCTAGGAGATTCATACTGCCAAGTTATTGTCCTAACAGATTTTCTAATTATAAACTATCCCTCAGCATATGATATGGTACTAGGGTAACCTGTTATGAATGATCTAGACATGATCACATCTACCAAGACCCTTACCATCAAATTTTGAACCCCAAATAGAGTCAGATGTGTGTGAGGTGAGCAGCACATAGATCGACACTACAATAAAGATGCAGTCAAACAAGGAGTAAAAAGGAAAAAGGTCAATATGGTGTCTGGCAAAGAGCAATAAGCTGGAAGTATAACAGGAGTTAGCCACAACCTTGACCCCATAAGATGGATGTAGAAAAAATAACTGGTCCGGTAGAAGAGCTCAAAGACATGCAGGTCAGCGAGACAGATGCTAAATGATGCCTCAAGCTGGGGAAAAACTTGTCTTTAGATGTAAAGACCTGGCTAGCTGAATTTCTTAAGGGAAACTTGGATGACTTCGCTTGAAACCATGAAGGCATGGTAGGAATTGATCCTAGGATCATGTTACATAAGCTCAATATCGACCCTCTTCATAAGTCAATTTGTTAGAAGAGAAGGCCTATGACTGCTGAGTGCTATGTCATTCTTAAAGAAGAAGTGGATAAATTTTTAGCCAATAAGTTTATCCGTGAAGCTCACTACCCAACCTGAGTAGCCAACCCTGTGTTTATGAAGAAAAAGAACAGGAAATGGAGAACCTATATTGATTTTATAGATCTTAACAAAGTATGTCCAAAAGCCAGTTTCCCTCTCCCAAGAATTGATCAGCTCATGGATGCAACTGTTGGTCATCACTTTCTCAGCTTTATGGATGCTTACTCAAGGTACAATCAGATCCCCATTAACCCACAAGACAAGGAACACACTTCATTCATCACTGACCATGGCTTGTATTATTACAAGGTGATGCCCTTCATATTGAAGAACGTAGGGGCATCCTACCATCAGTTAGTGAACATGATGTTCATGGAATAGATCAGGAAAACAATGAAAGTGTATGTGGATGATATGTTAGTGAAATCTAAATAGGTTACTAATCATATACCTGATCTTGAGGAAATTTTCCAAATTCTAAGAAAATATCGAATGAAGCTGAATCCACTCAAGTATGCATTTGGAATGGCTTCAGGAAAGTTTCTCAAATTTATGGTAAATAATAAGGGAATCGAGGTGAATCCTAGGAAAATCAAAGTTCTCATTGACAAGAGATCCCTAACTAAAGTCAAAGACATTCAGAGCCTTAATGGCCAAGTCGTCATTTCAAAAGTAACAAATAAATGTGTCCCCTTCTTTGATATACTAAAAAAGGCAAAACACATTGAATGGATAGAGTAATATGTAGTCGCCTTTCAGCAGCTCAAGGAATACATGGGTTGAGCTCCTCTCCTGTCTAAACCAAAGGAAGGTGAGAAGCTCATTATTTACCTGGGAGTATCTCAGCATGCTCTCAGTGCAGCCCTTATACTAAAAGAAGGTGGAACATAGTTTTCAGTTTACTATGTGAGCAAAAGATTATTAGATGCTAAAACAAGGTACTCACCGATGGGTAAACTTGTTTACTACCTCATAATGGTATCAAGGAAGCTGAGACCATATTTTCAAGCACATAGCATAGTGGTGCAAATGCAGTTCCCACTAATGCAGATCCTACAAAAGACTGATGCTTCAGGTTGTTTACTTAAGTGAGTAGTTGAGCTAGCTTAGTTTGACATTGAGTATAGGCCGAGACTAGCAATCAAAGGACAAGTCGTTGCAGACTTCATTGCAGAATTCATGGGCCCTGCAGAGGAGGAAATAAAGGACCCAGAAGCTCCATATTGGGAGTTATATGTTGATGGGTCATCAAACGAGCAAAAAGTTAGGGCAGGAGTGCTTCTCATTAGCCTAGAGAAGCACAAAATCCTCTGTGCATTAAGATTTGGTTTTTAGGCCTCAAACAATAAAGCTAAATAAGAAGCATTGTTGGCAGGGCTCTATGTGGCAAAAGAAATACGAGCTAAAAACCTAAAGATATTTAGCAACTCCCAGCTTATAGTTTGTCATGTATGAGGTGAATACCAAACAAAGGGATAAAAAATGGCCATTTACCTTCAAAAAGTTAGGGAACTGCTTGATTCTTTTTAGTAATATGAGGTCAATCAAATTCTATGAGCTCAAAATGCATATACAGATGCATTAGCTCAGTTAGCCATAATAAGAGATGGAGATTTCCTAGGAGCAATTCTAGTGGAGTTCCTTCCATCACTAATCACAGACCAGAAAGATGTGGTGGTGGCAATTGTTATGGCAAAGGACTTATGGATGTATCCAATTTTGGATTACTTATAAGATGGCAAGTTGCCATTAGATAAACTTAAAGCACATTGTCTGTGAGTTTGAGCAGCTAGATATTGTATCTTCGATGACATGTTATATAAAAAGGGATTTTCCACTCCGCTCCTAAGATGTATAGATGGCCATAATTGTGTCATCGTACTGAAGGAAATTCACACTAGTCATTGCGAGAACCATGTTGAGGGGTTATCTCTAGCTCAAAAGGCACTTCGACAAGATTCTATTAGCCAATAATGAAGCAAAATGCTATTGACCTCATAAAAAGATGTGACAAATGCCAAAGATTTGCCAAAGTCCCACGAACTCCACCAGCCTACCTACAACAAATGGTCAGTCTATGGCCTTTTGTAATCTGGGGCATGGACCTAATTGGACCACTCTCGACAGGTCACGAGAATTGTACATATGCAGTTGTAGCTGTTGACTATTTTACCAGGTGGGCAAAGGCGAAGGAACTCGCTAAAATATCTTTTTCAAAAATTGAAAAATTTGTATGTTTTAATATTATTTGCAGGTTTGGAGTCCTTCAACAACTCGTGACCGATAATAGGACCCAATTTAACAATGAGTAGTTCATCAAGTTCTACAATAACCTCAAAATTGTGAAAATTTTCTCAGCCGTAGACCATCCACAAGACAATGGGCAAGTAAAAGCTGTTAATAAAATCATCAAGCAGATTTTGAAAATAAAGTTGGAGGCCAAAAAGGGAGTGTGGGTAGATGAACTGCAAAAAGTACTTTGGGTTTACAGAACCACAGCTTGCAGCACTACAGGAAAAACACCCTTTTCAATGGTGTACGGATCTGAAGCCATGATTCCTATAGAACTTGAAGTAACTTCATAACAAAGAACTACTTTCGACCCAGAAGTTAATAATCAACTGCTCGCAGTAAATCTTAATCTCGCAGAGGAGATGCGAGAAATAGTTTGCCTTAAGATTACGACCTACCAGCAACGGGTTGCAAGATACTATAACAGAAAGGTCTGAGTTCAAAGCTACAAAGTTGGTGACCTCATATTGTGCCTTATCCTTCCTGGAGCTCGCAAGGCCAGTGACGGGAGACTAGGCTCGAACTAGGAAGGCCTTTATATTATCATAAAAGACTTAGGGAACGGAGCTTATCATCTGGCAAATATGAATGGAGATGAATTTTCGTGAGCTTGGAATGCAGAGCATCTCTACTTATACTATCAATAAATTTTAATTCACCCTGTTATTCTTATAACATTATATCTCTGCTTATTAATCTTTGAATAGATTGAGTAAATCATTATATAGAAAGTGAACTATTCTCAGGGGCAAAAAAAAAGCCATTTTGCTAACTGAAGCTCATTCAAATCGACCAAAAAGTCATTATTTGTGACCAGGGCATTCATTGCTAGTTGAGGTGTAACTTACCAAGCATTCAACCTGACAAATATACATTATCTTGCATGAGCAAATATACATTGTCATAATCTACTCATCAAATATACATTGTCTTGCTCGAGCAAATATACATTGTCCTAGTTTATTTGACAAATATACATTGCCTTGCTTGATAAATATATATTGTCATGGTTGGCTAGCTAAAGGTGCATTAATTCGACCTACTGGACATTCAATTTGACTAATGCTTATCAAGCTATGATATGCTTACCAAAGTGTTGCATGCAATTTACTGAGCATTCAATTATGGAAACCAAAGGACAGGGCAGGAATATTTTCATTAAAAATCCTCTTTCAAAGTTCAAAAATGAAACTTAATTACAATGTCATAGCTTGCTAAAAAGGTTATTCCTTAGAAGTTAAGCTTTTGTGAGCTAGAGGATTAATATATGGGGTAAGCAGGTCATCCATAATTTATTCATCAGTAGCTTCCATGACTTGCAAGCTGCTCTCTTTTTGAATAATGTCCTGGGTAGAAGGAACTCCACCTGCATGCTGTGCATCCTTATTAGGAGAAGCTACCTTCACGTCCTCCTTAAAGCCTTTAATGGTTTTATGAATGTCCCCACCAAAGAAGGAGAAATCCATCTCAGGGTGTTCCTCCTATAAGGTAAACAAGAAGTTTGTGGCAATATTTTCTTCTGCTTCCATGACCAATGCTATGGTTTTTGCCTTAGCTCAAGCAATTTCTTCTTTTGCTAGAGCAACTTCATTCCTAGCCACCTCTTTCTCTTTCTTAGTAGCTTCAACTCATTGTACTACCACATTCAGCTCACTTTTTACTCTTGCCAGCTCATCAACTACCTTATTAAGCTTAGAGGTAAGGTTAGACTTGACAGCTTCGTGACTTGCTACCTCACAAGATAAAGCATCCTCGACTTCTTTCTTGGTAGCCTCGGTATTTCTTGTTATGTCTTTCAGCTTCAATGCCTCAGCTCTTATGACAGTCAAGTCACCCTTGAGCTTATTCTTGTCCTCCTCCCAAACCAAAAGCTCATCCCTCAACTTAATTGCCCCCAACACAGTCTGCGAAATCAAAAAATTACATTAGCACCCCAAAAGATAAAAGAATCAAAGTTAGAGGACTTAACTTACCAGCAGACCATGATGAACTATGTGGCACGTCAGGCCCTCACCAGACATCTCTGACTCTAGCACTTAGGTGTAGGTTCCTAGAATCTGGTCCACATGCTCCTTGAGGAAGGCAAAATATGCCTTTATTCTTGGGCAAAAGCTGTCAGGTCACCTTTCAGCCCCGACCTCATATTCAACTTGCTCAGAAGCAACTTTTTTCCCTTTGTCCATTTTTTACTTCTCGACCACGTGCAGTTGCAAGATGGGAACTAGTGCCTGTGAAGTTGCTACTACTATAACCAGAGAAGATTAACTTGTGGCAACAAAGGCAGCAGCAGCAGTAGAAGTCGATGAGATCGTGACAACAGTAGCATCAATAGATCGAGCACAGGCTCGAGGAGCACGAAGGTTCAGCCTCACCATTTCTTCATACTCTTAGAGATTTGTTGGTGAGCTCTGATGTCTTCTGTAAGCTCGATGTTCAATGCCGGAGCAAGCTTGTGTGAATGTAAAAGCTCCTCGTCAAATTTGAGGTTATTTTTGAAGTTGCTCATAGTAGCAAACTAAACTAGCACTTCAACCTCCTTAGCCCCTAATGCTAGCTTTTCCTTACTAGCTCCCTCTGCAAGATAAAACAGAATGTCAGATCGAGAAAGAAATAGATATAACTTCATGCAAGCTTGCACATCCCCAGTTCACTTACTAGAAGTAAGGACAAAATCAAAATTGTAAAGATGACATAAAAACGGGTAAGAAACATAAAACCAGTGGGTTTTGTAACTCCCCACATTAGATTTGCCATTTGCATCACCTTTTGGCAGAATTTTCTTATACTCGGTCTACCAAGTTGAAAGATAATAAAACTCATCCTACAAACCTGTGCTCTTAATGTTATAAAGATAGCAGAAAACCCTTGCTGAAGGAGAAGGGAGATTATTTCTAAGATAAGCAAAGGCAAGGGAGGTGAGCTGAGAATAGGAGTTTGGGGTAAGCTGGAACGGGCAAAGCTTTAGCTTATTGAACAACTTAACAATATAAGGATGAACTAGGAACCTAAGCCCAGCATCACGGTGGTGAGTGCTGATAGCAACAAAACCCGAAGGGGGATAAGCTATATGGTCTTCAGGAGAAGGTGCCATAAGGTGGCAGCCCTTGGGAAAGTGGTATGCTTCAACAATACTTCTAAGCTCATCAAGACTAATGGACGAAGGGTGGCGATTGAACAAAGCATGACCTAGAGACCTTCTAATAACCTATTAACCATCACTAAGGTCAGGTCGGGCAATGAATTGTTCAGTGACCTTACCACTCCTTGAGGTCACTTCATCTACAACATATACCAGCTCCTTACTATAGGTCAGAGAATCAGGCTCATCCGCATTCCCTATCAAGTAACCATGGAGTTTGTGAGCTGTAACCATCTACAAATAAGAAGGAGGAATGGTCAGATCCCTGTAAGCAGACCATACAGAAGAACTAAAACTAATAGGGAGATTCCCTATGCAACAGGTCATACAACGCCTCGAGTCACCATGCTTGAAACCCAAACTTAAGGGGCTCAACTAACAAACCTATCAGGTAACTAAACCTTGGGAAGCAGAAGGCTAAATCCAACAAATTATAGCCCTAAAACTAATAGGAAAAATTTTTATCAAGCACACAAAATACCAAAAATCCAAAGAGCCAGGCATTCATAAGAAGTAGAAAGCTTAAGGTCTGAGAAAGCTTATCGTATCGAGAAAATGAGAATAAGCTCTGAAAAGAGAATGATTGGTGAAAACCAATCTCTGGCAATTTAGAATCTGGAATATATTGTGGAAAATCTGATGGAACAGGAAAATGAAGAACAGTGGCAACTGTGGGTAAGCTTGAAAGCATAAATGCCAGTTTTCAAATAGACAAATGAGAGGGAAAAAAGAGTTTCTTCTCACCATATAACTTGATCAGCCTCACCATTGGATCTAGAGGCTAATCAACTACCCTCGATCCAACAGTTTAGTAAAAGCACGGCTTCCATATTGATAGAAATAGGAAACCGTGTGCATTAAATGCAGTAATGATGGTACGAACTGGCACGAATGAAATGATGAAGCCAAAAGTCTAAATGACGGCATGACAAATCACTGTTGTTAGCTTTTACTAGCGAACTACAGCTCCCAATCCGTAAATTGCATTAAGAGCTGGGGGCTTAGTGTTGTGGGTGTTTTTTGGAACCATATAAATGGGCTAGTAAAAGTTCGATAGATAAGCTCAATTAATAAAGGCCCACCCTAACTTGGATTGAGCTCACTGAAACAACGCATCAAGTCGCCAAGAGCGAACTTGAGGTCACTGGTTAAGGGTCAAAGCGGCAATCTCAAGTCATTTAGAATGAGATCTAACCCATAGATCAAAGCGTCTTCACGGTGGTTAAACCCAAGAATAAATAAGTTACATGTATCAACTTGCGGGTATCAATTTGCATGATTAATTAACTATTTTTATGGAAATTCATGAAGTAAATTACGATTTTGGAATCTCTCCTTTTTTGACATATTGTATACCCTGAACACTATAAATAGAGGTTAAGATCATTGTACAAAAAATGTGAAAAAAACAGAACTGATACAACCAAAATCAAATTATCAACAACATACAAATACTTTGTAAACACACTCTCAGAAATATATTATCGTGAACGTAGGGGTCAATTGACTTTAGCCAAATCACGTTAAAAACTTCTAGTGTCCTCTTGTTCTTTCTCTCTCTCTCTATCTCTCTCTCTCCATTTGCAGTTTAGGTTTCTGAACTTCTTGGTTGACTAAATTCACACGTCAACAATATATAATATCCATATTATTATAACTAATTGTCTATAGGATATCTATACTAACACTAGTATCTATGTTGTTATTCTATTATTAGACTAAGTAAGAGAATTTTGGAATTTTCATTGAATTTGGCCCTTATTTGTGTAGACAATCAAGTGAGAGAATGATAGAATTTTACATTAGATTTGGCCCTTATTTGTGTGAAATATGAATAGTAATTTGAATGTATAATATTTTTTCTTTTAATATGAAATATTAGTGATTATAAAATCTCATTATAATGATAATTAATAACTAATTAATTTCATTCATTATGTAAAATGTATTTAGTTACTTGGTGGACATACCAAATTGATTGTTTCTTTGTCTGCCTATAAAAGGGATATAGATACAATTTCATCAAATCATATATATTCAAAAGAGGGATTAAGGGAGAGAAACTAATCTACGAAATATAACCTATTCTTTTCTTCGTCAAATTCAAGTATGTTCTTTATAGCATAAATTCTATAAAAATTATTTGTTCAAGATATTGTTATTTTATTCATGATTATGTATATCAAATTTCATACATAAAATAAAAAATCTTACAAAATATTATACACTAATTTTTTTTTAAGGATATTCACAAACCTTATAATTGTGGGTGGTAAATCTCAATCTTTAAGGACATGAAAAAAAAAAAAAAAAAGAGGGTCAAAATTGAAATTTCAACAAATTTTTTTATGATCATTTGATTAAGATCAAACGATTAAGTGATTAAATTTTTTAAAATAAATAAATAATAAAGATGTCTAAATAGGAGTAAAAGTAAATATCTTTATTAAAAATATGCATTTTTATTTATATAAAGAGGTGATAGTCACATTGATATAGTAATAGATAATTAAATAATTCAAAGTGACAATTTTAATGAGCAATTATATATATGTCTTATGGATACTAATATCCGTGAATTTTCAAACAAGATTGAGATCAATTCTAATTATAGAGGTTGGAACTAACATGAAAAAGAAATCAGATGGGATAAAGCAAGAGATCGTACCGTCTTAATGGTAATGTGATACACTCACTTTCTCTCATAGTTCCAACGTTTTTGTGACTTTCATATATATATATATATATATATATATATAGAGAGAGAGAGAGAGAGAGAGAGAGAGAGAGAGAGAGAGAGAAAAGTAGAATTAGCAGATTGTTTAAAATTATTTCAGTAAGTAGTTACAAAAAATTTAAAACAATAAATGTGAATCGTAACCCTTTTTTTTTTAATTTTTATAAGCCAAAATTGGAAAGAAGGATCCGAGGAAGACGGCATATTTTACGAAGTTCAAAACATTTAAAGAATGTTTAAAGTACTAGCCGTCCGGGTACCAAGTACCAACAATACACGGCCAGTTATATGCCGCGTTACTTCAGGTTTGATCGATTCCGTTATGGTTGAAAAGAGAAGTTCGTGGAACATAAACAAAGAAAATGTGTTTTACAAAAAAAAAAAAAAAGAAGCAAAACCAAAGAAAATGTGGATAAAATAAATTTAGAAGTATATAAACGCGGTCTCAAACCACCCTCAACGGTGCTAATTGTTAATTTCCACCAGCCATGCGTATTAACTGGAGTGACTGAAATACCCTTGGACCTGGTTTTAATTACTCTTTCGGCCAAGATCTGGTCGGTAGACTAGACTACGTTCACATTCCACACGGCAGAGGTGGGTCCTGTATTCGGTGGTCCTTAAATTAGGCTTTGAGGCCCACCCACTTCTAGATAGCCCATAAAACTGCGGCTCCTACCAAACTAAACACACTGTTGCCTTCTTAGCTCAGTTGCTACCTAAGCTCTACTTTCCGTGTTATTTTGAATCTCCTCTTTGTTTTTGTTCCATTTTTCAATATGCTTCTTACCGTTTGGTCGCAAAAGTTGTGTTGCGCTTCCACTTCTGCTAATCATTGAATTTGATTTGGTCTTATTTCTTGTTTTTGTGATTTGAATGTTTCAATGGCAGTAAAATACACGCACTGCTTTTTTTTTTTTTTTTCATTTTAAGAAATGGGAAATTTAGATTTAAAAAAAAAAATGGCCAAGTGATTGACGAAATCTGGTAAAAAGAAAGATTGGGTAGAATTAAAACTTTATCTTCATATAATCCATAAAAAAAATAGATATTTTGTTATTTTAAATTTTCCTATAGGGGTGAGTACCTAATAGAACAAGGCAAACTTTGAAGTGTTAACATAAAGTCGTAACAATTGAGTTGCGGAATGAAAAATATAATGTAATAATACCATAAATTCATGGGGAGGTTTCTACGCTGCAACACGCATTTTTGCTGCATTAATTACAACAACCTTAATAAGCAGTTGATTGATGCGTGACTGATACTGCTATTTCAAACAAATCAAAATTGAGAAAAAAAGAAGACAAAATATTTTTCAAAACAATTTATAAAAAATTTATTGTTTCCATGGAGTGCAAGTAACAACAAATAAATGGTTGTCTTTACTTAACAACATATCAATAATTTAAAAAAATCGAAATAAGCATGCTTCATCCAAATATGCATACTAATTGCAAATCCTTTTCGTTCGTTTAATTAATAAAGTTTATTGTCTTTCACCGTTTATGTTTTATGTTCGAATCTAGGGGTGTTAAACGGACGGACCGGGGCGGACCGGACCAAAATCCGCGCGGACCGGGCCTAAATGGGCTTGGTCCGTTTAGGCCC
>JANHAO010021953.1:0-12355 GCA_026873985.1 Saraca asoca
CTTCATCTTAATTATGCATAAATCATAAATATGATCACAATATGTAATATAAGATGAATATTCACCCTTCGTTATCCAAATCCACTGATCGCTTAGTCATAAATGTAATAGAGCCCAATCAAATTGACTCTAGGGCACCTATAATCGACTAACATATTGTTCATTAGGGAAAGGTTCCATTGTTGTATGCTTATTCTATAAAATCAATCTTCTAGAAATTCTAGAAATATAAGAGAGTAATCGTGGACGTAGGGGCCAAACTGGCTTTAGTCGAACCACGTTAAACTGCTATTGTCACTGCTTTTTTATCTTTCTTGTGCTACTTCCCTTTTTACCTTCTTTTTTTTATCGTATCAAGCTTGCAGTCAGGGGTAACACTGAACTCAATTAGTTGATCGAATTTTGGTGTCAATATTTTGGCACTAGAGGATGGGCCCCCACTGCATACTCTTTGTTTTCACTCCCTGATAAATTGTCTCAAACATGATGGTGAGGAAAAAGGCTACTAGAGGCATGGAAATCTCAATCAGCCAATTTAAAGGCCAGACGCAACGACCGGACAAAGCCATCCTTACGATGGACACCGACGCTGGCACGGCTAGTCCTATTCAACACCAACCCACGACCCAAGAGACTTGTGAGGTTCAGGACTGGCAATAGCACCAAGAGGTGCTTGATGGCACCAAGAAGCACTAGAAAACACGGTGAAGGATGAAGTGACCGCACTTAGAGGCAAAACAATCTCGGCCAGGACCCCAACATGGAGAGCAAGTTAGGGTCAAACGTTGCCAAACCGACTCATTACACTCATCTAACTCGTGACAAAGATCTGAGAACCACCGGGATCAAGAGGATGAAAAGGATGATTCTTAATGCGTGAACTCACACAAAAGTGAGGGCTAGCAAGAAACTGATAGTGAGCAGGAGACCAATCGTAACTCATCTAATAACGGGCGCAGTAAAGGGCATAAAACTCCAAACCAAGATTCTCGCGGCAGGCAAAAAGAAAGAAGTAAAAGGACTACTAGCCGACAGCCTAAGTCCCGAGACCTAGTGGTTAAAGAATTACTCCAAAGAATGGAATAACTAGAGAAGAATTCGGCATCCCAGAGGAATCGAGAATCGCATGGAGAGAGAACTTCACTCTCTTGCCACATTGAGACGGAGTTATTTCTTCACAAGTTCAAAATTCCAAGCATTCCCCTCTATAATGGGGATAGCGACCCCTATAGCCACCTAGACACCTTTAACATCTAGATGGACTTACAAACATCCAACCCACTGGTGAAATGCTGAGTTTTTCCTGCAACACTCAAGGAGATACTGTGGGCATGGTTTAGAAGCCTCCCGACCTGTAGCATAAGGAGCTGGGATGAGTGCCAAAACAAGTTCTTCGATCAATATAAGGCATTAAAAAGGCAGCTCGTCCCCTTCTACCATTTGGCTATGGTCTTTCAACGAAAAGATGAACCTCTAAAGAATTACATCACTCGGTTCTGACAAGAAGATAGTGGTGTTAACAATCTATCTGATGAGAGTGTCCTTACGATGATATCAACTGGACTCTGGAAGAACGAAAAATTATATGAGGATATATACAAGTCTCCTATCAAAAGCTTCAATGAGTTTTATGAACGAGCCACCAAAGAGATCCGATGGGAGGAAACTTTTGGCCTGAAGAAATCGGATAAGAAAGAGGAAGTAGGGACCTCGAACTGAGGTAGAAAATGGAGCGGGGGCGAGAATAAAGATGGCCATAAAGGGGGTGTTGGGGACCGAGGTATGAAGAGAGCCCGAGGTGAACAATCCCAATACCAGTGCTGACACGATACCTACATTGTCCTGTCGGATATCCCAGACAAAATCTACATGATCGAAAGGGATAATGAAGATTTTGACAGACCTAGGCCGATAAAAATCCCCATCGAAAAGAAAAACCATAACAAATTTTATGCCTACCATAGTGAGGTTGGGCAAAACACGTAAGACTGTTGGGTGTTAAAGGATGCTATTGAAGATCTCATAAAAGGGGCCACCTGAAAGACTACGTGATGAGACCTCCAGGCCAATGACCCCCATGCCCTCATCAAACTATGCCGTAGTGCCATGAGACTCTAGAGCATGAGGAAGTGCCATCTATGAGGAACATATTTACAATACACAATGGACCCCATATAGTTGGCACTTCAAACTGATTGGCCAATTGCTATGTGTGAGTGGCAGGACGCATCCTCTTGATGAGTCATGTCAAGGGTGACAGACTTGCCAAGAAAGCCAAGGTATCCCCTGAAAACATTTCTTTCATGGGAGAAGATGCGCAAGGTGTCCATTACCCCCACAGCAATGCCATAGTTATCTGAGCCGAAATCGGTAATGCTGACGTAAGGAGGATCATGGTGGATACTGGGAGTTCTATAAATGTGATGTACAAAGGATGCTTCGATCAGATGGGAATGAAGCAGAATCAGCTGGACCCATCACCTGAGCTCCTCTATGACTTCACTGGAGATGGGGGACTTCCAGCAGGACGGATCAAGCTCCCCTTTACCCTGAGAAATCATAACAGACAAGCAACCATCATGGCAGATTTCTTGGTTATAGATTGCCCATCAGCTTACAATGTGGTGCTAGGACGACCTGCCATGAATGATCTCGACATGGCAATGTTGACCAGAACATTGACAGTCAAGTTCCCAACCCCGAGTGGAATTGGGTGCATGCATGAAAAGCAATAAACGGCCTAGCATTGCGATGAGGAGGCAGTCAAACTCAGGGTCTGAGGAAAGAAAGTGAATGTTGTGTCAGGTGGAGAGCCCCAAGCGACAAGCGAGAGGGGAGCCAATGACAACCTAGACCCTCGAGAGGTGGATGCTGGGCGATCCATTAGGCCGATCAAGGAGCTGGAAGATGTACGAGTTAGTAGGGTGGACGAACAGAGATGCCTCAAACTGAGGAAATGCCTACCACCTGATATAAAGGTACCATTGGCAGACTTCCTTAAGGCAAATATAGATGTCTTCACCTGGAACCACGAGAATATGGAAGGAATTGACCCGGACATAATGTCACACAGACTGAACATTGATCCCTAGGCCAAACCAATTTGTCAAAAGAGGAGGCTGATGACCACTGAGCAATATGAGTCGCTCAAGGAGGAGGTGGATAAACTCCTAACAAACAATTTCATACATGAGGCGTGATACCCCACTTGGGTAGCGAACCCTGTCCTCGTCAAAAAGAAGAATGAGAAGTGAAGGACGTGCATTGATTTTACCGATCTCAACAAGGCGTGCCCTAAAGGAAGTTTCCCTCTGCCAAGGATAGATCAATTTGTGGATGCCATAGCTGGGCATGAACTACTCAGCTTCATGGATGCATACTCGAGATATTACCAAATTTTGATGGCCGCACAGGATGAGGAACATACCTCATTCATCATCGACAGCGGACAGTGTTGTTACAAAGTTATGCCCTTCAGACTCAAAAATGCTGGGGCAACTTATCAGCGACTGGTGAACATGATATTTTAAGAATAAATCGACAAGACTATGGAGGTGTATGTGGATAACATGCTAGTGAAATTCAAATGGCTTGCTGATCATGTCTGTAACCTTGATGATATGTTCTAAACTCTAAAAGGATACCGGATGAAGCTTAATCCGCATAAATGCGCATTCGAGGTAGCTTCAGGAAAATTCCTAGGCTTTATAGTGAATAATAGAGGGATTGAAGCAAACCCAGAGAAAATTAGGGCACTACTCGACATGCATTCTCCCACGAGACCAAAAGACGTCCAGAGTTTAAATGGCCAGGTCATCGTTCTCAACAGGTTCATCTCCAAATCGATGGATAAGTGTGTCCCCCTCTTTGACACCTTCAAGAGGGCAAGAAAGTTCGAATGGACCCCTGAATGAGAGGTCGCTTTCTGAAAGCTCAAGACATACCTCGGGCAGGCACCCCTCCTTTCCAAACCTAAGGAGGGCAAAAAACTAATTATATATCTGGGTATATCTCAGCATGCCTTAAGTGCGGCACTCAGGCGAGAAGCAGAGGGGATCCAACTCCCCATCTACTATGTAAGCAAAAGACTTTTGGATGCAGAGGCTAGATATTCATCCATGGAAAAACTCACCTATTGCCTGGTTACCACCTCGAGGAAGCTACGGCCCTATTTTCAGGCCCACAGCATCAGGGTCCTCACTCAATTCCCCCTAAGACAAGTTTTACAGAAGACAGATGCCTTGGGATGATTACTCAAATGGGTGATTGAACTCATGCAATTTGATATTGAATACAAGCCCAAAATAGCCATTAAAGGCCAAGCACTGGCTGATTTCATTGCCAAATTTACAGGTCCTATGCAAAGTGAGGTGAAGTCCCGAAGGCCCCATGGTGGGAGCTATTTGTTGATGGATCATCTTATGGTCAAAGGGCCGGGGAAGGAATGCTTCTTATTAGTCCAGAGGGACACAAGATCTTCAGTACCTTAAGGTTCGGCTTTTAGGCTATAAACAACAAGGCTGAGTATGAAGCCTTATTAGCGGGATTGTGACTGGCTAAAGAGGTGTGTGCTAAAAGAATAAAAATCCATAGTGATCATAGCTAATCGTCTATCAAATAAGGAGTGAATAACAGGCACGGGGGGAGAGAATGGTGAGGTATCTTTAGAAGGTCCATGAATTGCTAGGCTCCTTCCAACAGTTTGAAGTCACGCAGATCTCATGAGCCCAGAACACGCACACGGACACTTTAGCTTGCTTGTCTACCACCAATGACCCAGACATCATTGGCACTATCTCGATGGAGTCCCTTCCTTAGCCAAGTATCGAATAGAAAGACATTGTCATGACAGTCGTCAGGAAGCCAAACTCTTGGGTGAGCCCGATCATAGACTACCTACAGAACGAGAAGCTACCAGAAGATAGACTCGAAGCGCGACTTCTGCAAACCCGAGCTGCTAGATATTGCATCTATAATGACACATTCTACAAGAGGGGGTTCGCAACCCCACTTCTAAGATGCATAGATGGCAGAGACTACGATACTATCTTATAAGAGATTCATTCGAGACATTGCGGAAACCATGCCGGAGGGCTCTCCTTGGCATAAAAAGCCCTTCAACAAGGGTTTTACTTGCCGATGATAAGGTAGGATTCTATTGACCTTGTCAAAAGATGCAACAAGTATCAAAGATTCTTGAAAGTGCCACAAGCTCCACTAGCCTATCTAAAGTAGATGATAAGCCTATGGTCATTTGTAATATGGGGGATGGATTTGATCGGGCCACTTCCTAAAGCACACGAAAACTGTAAGTATGCAGTAGTGGCAGTAGACTATTTCACTAAATGGGTGGAGATGAAGGAACTCACCAGGATCTCATCTTCCAAGATTGAGAAGTTCATCTGGAACAACATCATTTGTAGGTTCCGAGTCCCACAGTAGATCATCATTGATAATGGGACCCAATTCACCAGCAAGCAACTCATCAGGTTCTACAAAGACTTCAAGATCGTCAAGAGTTTCACGATTGTAGATCATCCACAAGCTAACGGGTAGGTAGAAGCCGTTAATAAGATTATCAAAAAGATCTTGAAAACCAAGTTAGAAGCTAGAAAAGGAGCCTGGGCGGATGAATTATAATCAGTACTATGGGCCTAGAGGACCACTCCTAATAGCTCCATGGGGGAAACCCTTTTTTCTTTGGTATATGGGTGTGAGGTAATAATTCTCGCAGAACTTGAGGTCACTACATAGAGGAGAATCGCCTTTAATCCAGAAGACAACTGCCAACTGCTCACTGCGAACTTGGATCTCTTGGAGGAAACAAGAGAAAGGGCTAGCCTTAGAGCTATAGTTCATCAGTAACGAATAGTGAGACATTATAACCGCAAAGTATGAGCTTGAAAATTCGAACCCGGAGAACTCATTTTACGTCTCATCCTCCCAGGAGCCCGTAAACCCAGTGAAAGGACCTTAGGACCAAATTAGGAAGGATCATATGTCATCAAGAAGGTCGTGAGCAATGGAGCCTATCACCTGGCAGACATGAGTGGAGCAGAATTCCCCCGTGCCTGGAACACCGAACACCTCCGCTATTATTACCGATAAGTGCATCAGTACTTCACAATTGACTCACTAAGCACATGAATGTAACCCTTTGAAGTTGCCTTTTTAGAATGAGGTCGAAAAATTTTATGACAAGTTACGCACTGAGAAAGGCAACAAAAATGTATATGTTACATTATTGAATGTGGAAAAGTTATGGACAATCATTTGCTAATGCAAAAGGAATAGAAAGAGTCCAGTTTCCTTATAAAATTGTGCCAGCCATTCATAGGGTTCATAACTAATGGCAAACACATCAGAAAGTCTAAATTACACAAATCATCGTGGGGATAGGGACTCAGGGGCCATGTCTTCAACAAGCAGTGAGCCGGGGACTGGGAGATCTAGGGTGTTAAGCACAGGAGCAATGTTGGCAGCTTGAGAGTCATCTTCTCCCTGCATTGCAACCTCTACATATGAGATAGGGGCTTTGGAACTCAGATTCTTCCTCGCGGCCCGAGCCTTCCAACAAGTGACCCCCTCAATGGCCTGGGGATTGAAGAAAGAGTAGTCCAGGCCAGGATACCTCTGCCATGCCATGTAAAGGAACAACTCGAGAATAGCCTTCCTTGTCTCTGTGGCTGTCTCTGCCATATGGGAAAGAATCTCCACCTCAACCTTAGCCGCCTTCTCATTGGCTAGTTGCAGCTCTCCCCTCAGCATCGCCACTTCCTCAGTAGAAGCCTTAGCTTGCTGCTCTGTGGTTCTCGCCCTCTTTTTAATAGTGCTAGCTACCCCATTCAGTTGATGCAACTACACTTGGGTATCATAGAGCTCCATCTTTGCCTTATTAAGGTCATTGGTCACAAGACCCAAGTTTATCTCCATATCCTCATGATGCTTGATCTCGCAGGACAACGCCACCTCCAATTCCCTCGTTTTTTCCTCGAGTCCCTCAACTTCAGCTCGGTGAGCCTTCGTCTCGTTCACGAGAGCTGATCTCTCCCTATCTCGATCCTTGCACTCGGAAGTGATCTTTAGCAACGTTAACACGCTCTGCCAAAATAGATAACAATGTCAGATTTAATAATAAATCAGATACTTAGGATGAATAAAGGCACGTACTGAAAGACTCTATTGGGCTGTGAATCCTGCCATATTTTCAAGAGGGAGGTCATCATTCTCAATCGTCGAGACCTTGCCGCCATTATCTACGACCATGAAAAAGTTATTGACAAGGGTCTGAGCATGCCTCTCTGTCTCAGAACTAGGCTCGGCCAATGGTTTGGTAAAGTCAACTCCTGATGGATTCGAGAGGGCTCCCCCCTCTTGTTCCTAGACAACCCCCCGCCTCTTTGGGGAAGAATTGGGAGGAATGACAGCATTGGGAACTATTGCCCCTTCAAAATGTAGTAAGGAGGTCAGGTCCAGGAACAAAGCTTTAACGGTAGCAACGGGCTGTTCTGCAATAATCAGAGTTACTTCAGCCTTTACAGCGACTGGGGTTTCAAGAACTGGCCTCACATCAGGGGCTAAGGGCTAAAGCACAGTAATAGGGGTGAAACGACTTCACGACCCGAAGGGACATCACTCTCACTGTTTGGAGAAGGCACTTGCAGAATTAAGTCCATAATCTTCTCATAATCATCAAAATTTGTTGCCTAAACCTCCCTCAGCTGCTGAATCCTTACTTTGCTTGTGACGACCATATTTAGCAGAGGAGCGAGCTTATACAAACAAAGAGCATCCTCGCTAAACTTATAATCATTTTGGAAACCCGCCAATGAGGTGAATCAGTTAAGAACGTTTAACTCTTTGACTCTGAGTCCTGGTCACTTGCCAGTACCATCTGCAAAAAATTAAACAAAAGATTAGAATTCAAAACAATAGGCTAGATTCCAAAATAAAGGCTAGAGAACATATGGACAAGCAAGTTCATCCAGACCCAGCCCACCTACCCAGGACAAGAATGAAGCCAAAGTTCTTAAGGTATCTTAGCGAAGGGCACAAAATGTAGAACCAATGAATCTTATACTGTCCCGCGTTAGATTTTCCCTTCACACCCCCTAAGGGAGGATTTCCTTATGAGGCATTTGCCTCACCATAAGATAGTAGAGTCCTTCCTCTGAGTTGGCACACCTAAGGTCATACAGGTAGCAAAGGGTCTCCGGCGAAGGTGGGGGAAGGTTGTTGACCTTATGCATAAGGGTTTGAGAAATCAGGGCGGTATAAGAATTTGGTGTCAATTGGAAAGGGTAGAGCTTTACTTTATTCAAGAAATCAATAATAAAAGGCTGAATGGGAAATTTCAGCCCTGCGACAAGATGCGGGATACCAATAGCAATGAAGCCACAAGGGGGATAAGCGGTATGATCATCGGCAGTGGTAACCAAGACACCACACCCCTTTGGAATGTGATTCAATGGAACGACTGAGGTGATGTCCCGAAGTCACACGCAAGATCTCGGATGTTTGAACATACAACATTCAAGGCACTGGCCTGACATTGCCCTCTAACCCTCTCCCGAGCATAAGGCCAAGTTAGAAATGACCCCTTACCACTCGGAGTCGCGACCCTAGCTTGCCAAGCATTTCTCATGTCCGAGGATGAATCTGATTCATCATCCTCACTCCTAATTAGGTGGCGGTGGTGCACATGACCTGCTCCCATCTACAAAGAGAAATAAAAATTGATTAGTTCATTGAAAGAAAACCACATCAAAATTCTACTAAAGATTCCCTACTCCACAGGCCATGCACACCTTACACCGCCGCACCAATGAATCTTAACCCAAGCAAAAAAAAGGGGGAAATGAAACGGCCAGGAACCCGAATGCACATGCACACACATAGGGAAATTCTAGAACCTACCAGTGGCATAACTATCCTACTTTAACTTGAGACTGGATATTTGAACCACTTCTTCCCATCGGCATTACCAATCTCCTAATTAAATCAGACAAATATCGGACGCCAAATCCCCTACAAAAGAAAAATAGTGTGCAAGGCACAAAAGTAAGAGGAATGTATTATAACTACTAAAGATAGGAAGCCGAGAACAGGCAAGGAACTATTTCAGAAACAAGAAAAGTGAGGTGGAGTCTTGTGACAAAGGGACAGCAATGATGGCCGAAAAGGCGGATGGGATGAGGATGCCTGAAGACCAAAACTTTCTCTTAAAAATGACTAAGTGAGGGAGAAAGAAAGGCTCTCTCAGATCATAAAGGGGGTAGGGAGCATACCCCTACCATTGGATCAAAGGATATGAACAATTACCCGCAATCCAATGGTCCAGGAAAATTAGTGACTAGTAAATGACGATACTACATATATGCGCCAAAAGATGAAAACCATAATTACTCGTCGCCGTTGGGAAACAAAAAGTTGCGCGTGCAGGACAGACAAGAAAATGAAGCAATTCATTGGAATCATGTATCGTGGGATCACGGGGGGCTGAACATACATCTCATGTCCAAGCAATGCATCAAATGATATAGAATTCTTATGCAAGCCATGTCTAAGTAATATGCTCACCCCACACAGAATTCTTGCACAAAACAATCTTGTGTCCAAGTAATGCTTCGTGCGACGTAGAATTCTTGAACAAGTCGGGGGGCTGAACATACATCTCACATCCGAATAATGGGTCAAAAGACATAGAATTCTTACGCAAGCCACGTCCAAGTAATGTGCTCACCCTACACAGAATTCTTGTGTAGGTCGGGGGACTGAATATACATCTCGCGTACGGGTCGCGTCCAAGTAATATGCTCGCCCTGCACAGAATTCTTGTGTAGAATGACCTCGCATCCAAGTAATGCATCGTGCGACATAGAATTCTTGCTTAGGTCAGGGGACTAAACATACATCTCACATCCAAGTAATGCATCAAAAGACGTAGAATTCTTGTGTAGGCCGTGTCCAAGTAATGTGCTCACCCCACACAGAATTCTTGTGCAGAATGACGTCGCGTCCAAGTAATGCATCGTACGATGTAAAATTCTTGTGCAGGTCGGGGGACTGAACTTATATATCACATCCAAGTACTACATCAAAAGACGTAGAATTCTTGTGCAGGCTGCGTCTAAGTAATGTGCTCACCCTACACAGAATGACCTCGCGTCCAAGTAATGCATTGTTCAACATAGAATTCTTGCGTAGGTCGAGGGATTGAACATACATCTTGCATCCAAGTAATGCGTCAAAAGACATAGAATTCATGCGGGAGCCATGTCCAAGTAATGTGCTCGCCCCGTATAGAATTCTTGTGCGGAATGACCTCACGTCCAAGTAATGTGTCATGCGATGTAGAATTCTTGCATAAGTCAGGGGACTAAACATACATCTCGCATCCAAGTAATACGTCAAAAGATGTAGAATTCTTGTGCAAGCTATGTCCAAGTAATGTGCTCACCCCGCACAAAATTCTTGCTCGAAACGGCCTCATGTCCAAGTAATGGGCTAGTCATGCGTAGAATTCTTATGCGAGCCAACATACCTAATTGATAATATAGCATTTCTATAGATACGAATTGTGCTGCCCACAGCAACTAGATCTAAGATCTGTACGGAATCTCCTAAAAATCCTAAGGAGAAGACGTGCGAGGAAATCATATGCAACAAACTACCCATGACTTTGAAATAGCTCATGTCCCAGGAGGACTTCTTCGGAGGCCAAGCTTTAAGGAAACGGAGTACCCGATCAAGGCATCCATCAAACCACCCAGGCTCACCAAAAGGTCCAAGGAATACTCAACTGATTCAGGTTCAAACGACCCATGAACAACAAAAGCTATCACATTGATGGTGGAAATAGTGCAATGAAAGAAAAGGGCATAACCAGAAGTGCTGGGAGTAAAACCTAGACTAAATCATCCTACAAAATACTCTGATCATTTGTTTGCAACTCCCAACCTGTGAAACGAACTGAGAGTTAGGGGGCTTATGTTATATAGATTTCCTGGTAAAACATTTATACTGATTAAGGCCTAGTTGGATCAGTAAAAGTCCTAGAAGGAGTACGAGGTCATTGAGTAAGGATCCTAGACCGCCTGATGTGAGTAGGAGGCATTTCACAGGATGAAAGAGCATACCTCGCTGAGGAGGCTTACGACCCTCTAGCAAGGGGACCTACGACCTTTAAAGAAGACGACCAGGAGCGGGTGGTGAAGCTAACTAGCCTGCAATGGCTACTCGTATGGAATCCAATCAGTAACCTAATGCATCCCTTCCTTGTTGACGGATCTGCCTCCAAATGTATACATCAGCCCCCTGAAAGTCCGATAGTGATTTGCCCAACATTAATTATTCTGTGCCTAGCATTAAATGTCTAGAGTGATGGAGGTAATCATTTTTATAATTCACAAAATTACATTTGTAGCCCTTCTCCCTTCTATAAATAAGAGGAGGAGGCCAACATTTAGGGGGGATATACATGCAGAAACTCTGCCAACATATGTTGTGAGTACTGTTCATTAGGGAAAGGTTCCATTGTTGTATGCTTATTCTATAAAATCAATCTTCCAGAAATTCCAGAAATACAAGAGAGTAACCGTGGACGTAAGGGCCAAACTAGCTTTAGCTAAACCACGTTAAATCATTGTTGTCGCTGCTTTTTTCCCTTTCTCGTGCTACTTCCTTTTTTACCTTCTTTTTTTTTATCGTATCAAGCCTACAGTCAGGGGTAACACTGAACTCAATTAGTTGACTAGATTTTAGTGTCAACAATCCCAAGATCAAACTTCAGCCCACCTTTATCTCCTCTCCAAGATCCTACCAAACTTGCCTCATTCTCCTCACTCATCATCAAAGTCACTCCCAAATCTCCAGCAAAACCTCCAAACTTCACTCATCATCAATCCTGTGACCAAACCTCCAAAAATTTCCAGCCATTCCCTCACCTCTGCATGACCCCCTTATTATAACCTCACCATTCTACTTGCATGCAGTAGAACAAGCCTCCTTCTTGAAGAACATTCAATGAACTCAATATAGGGAGCTAAAGGGAGGTAAATTTCTCACACTCTATCTGAAATTATGCTGTTGTCTTCTTGAATACTGTCTAGCCAACATCTATATTTCAACCAAATATTTGATTTTTAATTCCTGCTGGACTTTTATTTTCGCTATTTTAGTTTGTCTATTGAATTGCTCTACTTTACTGACCTTTCTGCTTCTTGATTATTACCGGTCGTTGCATTTTGTTAATTTTGCTTAACTTTCATCAGTTTTGTCATCTAGCTTAGTTAATTAGTTGTTATTTGAATTTGATCATTTAAAAGTTGTTCTTGCTGTGATATTAAGAAATTAT
>JANHAO010021954.1:0-12348 GCA_026873985.1 Saraca asoca
GTGGTCTTGGGGTCAACCTTGGCTTGATCACTTCTAAATACCCTCACATTCAAGGCATCAATTTTGACTTACCTCATGTCATAGAACATGCCCCTGTTTATACAGGTATGATCTGAGTTAGTTGATCTATTGCATATGTTTTAGTACTCTTTTGACTATGCATTGAATGTCTAAAATGGTTAACCTTTTTAATTTTGCAGGAGTGAAACACGTGGGAGGAGGCATGTTTGAAAGTATTCCTAAAGGAGATGCCATTTTTATGAAGGTAGGTACATGCTTTTCTAATGCTGCAAGTGGCACTTTTGTGAACTGATATCTATAAGTCACATTTACTCACAAAGTTTGATCCTCATTGTGTGATGTGAGTTCATGAATATGTGACATATTTTTTAAACTTTTGCTAAAATTATTGCTCACAACTCTTCTATGTATAATTTCCATCATTCACTTTAAAATATGTGAGCATATATGACTACCTTACATTGACATCGATAACGCTTAAGAGAAATAGGCTCTATAAATTTTGAGGACCTCAATGTTAGATCATTGTGAATTACTAAATTGTGTTATTAATTTCTTTCCAATAAGGAATAGGAAAGGTTTTTTTTTTTTCAAAAAAAATAAAATTATAGTGACATTTAGAATTATAAGAGTAAATGTATGACACTATTATGGGGTCTACCCCTCTTATAAAGGGATGTTTTTGCGAACTACTTTTATTGCATCCATGGTCATGGAGCATTTACGCTTCAGAAAATAAGTCATGTCTATGTTCAGTTATGTGCCAAGACTTAAATATTCATGTCAAACACTCCATAATACTCCAAACACGTATACCAAACAAACATGAGAACTTAAAAGTATTCAAATTCAGTACTTCACTTGCCATGTGCTTCTTAGGATAATAGTTTTTCCTGTCTATGCAATCAGAAAATTTTTCTTTATTTTTTCCTCAGAAATTAACTGTCATTAGGAATTTGGAAAGTGATTCATGCTAGTATTTTGTTTAAATTTGAATCCAACATCTTCATCTTGTATCATTGAGATGATAACATCACACCAACATATTCCTCGCATTGTTGAACTAAATTTTGTAGTGGATACTTCATGATTGGAGTGATAAGCACCGCTTGAAGCTGTTGAAGAATTGCTACAATGCCATTCCTGATGATGGAAAAGTAATTATAGTGGACGCAGTTCTTCCCGTTATGCCTGAGACCACCACTGCTGTGAAGTTTGCAATGCAAGGTGTTGTCTTGATGATGACACAAAACCCCGGTGGCAAAGAACGAACCGAGCAAGATTTCATTGAATTGGCAACAGCAGCTGGATTTACTGGCGTCACATTTGTCAACCAAATCTGTGGTATTTGGGTTTTTATTCAACTAAATGAACATAACACTGAAACCAGGGTGGGAGGAAAAACTCCATTTTTAATGACCAATTGGCAAGGCATACGTTCAGGATCTGTCATTAAAATTCTCATAAATCTTGTTTCCTTGATTGGTTTTGGCCTCCTTGTGTTATCAAAAAGAAAAAGAACTTTATACATGTACACACATTCTAACGTTATATATTAGAGTTATATGTGTACCTGTGAATCTGAGAATTGTACCTTAAGGTTGAAAATAATTTGAGGAAATAAATAAATAGATCTAATCATATATGAATAAAATAATAAATCTGTAATTAAACACACACTTGATAATAATATGATATCTATAACAATTATTAATAATCTTTGTTGATGATTCTTGTGAGATAGTAAAAGAAAGAAAGAAGATGTGAATTCCTCTCTACTCTAAATGTCATCATTAAGTTAGATTTTATTGTTTCAGCAAACCAATAATAGTAATATATAAGGCGATAGTAGGACCTCTCCTTGTGGGAATAGATGAGGTTATTTTTCTCATCATTAATAACCCAACAAATAAAATCCATAAAATAATAGATCCATAGATCATCTAAATATTATACCAAAGTTCAATAACAATATAATCACATATTTGGAATAATAAACAAACAATATTATTTGACATTTATAAATTCAATTTATAATAAATTAACTGAATGTGTTAGTCCATAATATTATTTCAGCAATCTCCCACCTAGACAGCTTAGGCAAAAAAAAAAAAATCATATATTATAACTACAATAATAAATGTCAAATAATAATTTTGTCATGCCTGACTCACGGGATGTGACCGGTGTAGAAGGTCATCGTTATAAAACCCCCTATAAGCCTATTAACACAAAATACCATGCTAAGATACACAACTACACCATCACAACTAAATATGCTCATATACATTTCTACTGAAAATTTTGTAGAGTCTCTTCTATTTTTTGGATATCCGGGCACAAGGCCTATATACACAAAAAGGGTTGCATGCCCATCACAACCTATGTAACAACATAATAAAATGTAGTGACCTAGACTATACAACCTATGCTCTACTGGGCATCCAACAGCCATACACATGCAAAATACAATCCTATCAACTGTCATCAATTTTCACTATTCACTCTATAGGAATAACATACTCGATCAAGGAGTAGATCCTGTATTAGTTTGAGGTGGAGGGCTAGTAGGAATATCTTGTGGCTTTGAAAAACATTGAGAAGAAATGAGTGAATTTCATAAAAACTCGGTGAGTACACAATCCCATAAAATCGAAACATCATTTATATACCATGTTCGAAAATAAATATAGGCCTGAAAATAAGCTTACCTGTTTTGCAGCCATGATCTTAATATAAATTTGAAAGCAATCATTTAACAAGAAAATCAAGTAATCGAAAACATGATATTCAACAACATAATGATAAGTATCAAAATATGCTACAATGAAAATATATTCATCATTACGTAATATGAAAGAAAGTTAATAAAGAGTTCTAAAAGTTATCAATACTCAATATAGCAAAATATATGACTGCAATCCCAAAAGGAAACTCTAAGAGGGGACCGTCTCAATACAAGCATGATCTATCCAACACATTTGTCGGATTCTCATACTATCACCCCTATCCCACCATATCTCTCCATCGCATATTCACAAGTACACTCACAGGTTCCCAATGAATTCTCCAATGGATCTACTATCTCAAATCAATTAATTTGGCATATCATGCAACATAAATTTTAAAACAAGAACATTTTTATATCGCAATATATAAAAGTCCTTGTTCGAGTAAGCAACGTTTATCACATATACATGAACTTGCTAAAGCATTTTCATATCCATTTATCACATAAAAAAATGGTATTATCAATTCCAATAATATAAATTAAGTTAAAAATGCATCCTTATCATGACAAATCACCTTTAAGTATATACACAATATACAAATAAATTTTTGAAATCACGTTAATATATAAGAAAATCCCATTATTTCATAAGAATCATAATATTTATATGCTTAAATTACTTCAAATATACAAATGAGATTTATTAAGTGAGGAAGATCATCCACTCAGCTTAGACACTCCTTATAATAAGTCTATTTGCTCCTTAAGATGCTAAATCGCCTCATTTAGAGAAACTAAGTTATTCATCCTAGTTAGATATAATTGATGTTAAAATTAACATTTAAGCTTGGATTGAAGATTCTCTAACTAAGGACATCATTTAACATTAATATTAAACTTCAACAACAACTAAACTTTTAGATCAAATAGTCAAAATCACCTACTTAGATTTTTCAGCTAAAACTCCAAATTTGTTTGTGTTGGTGCATTTAATCCTTCAATAGAAGCCTCACTTAAGCAAGACAATGCAAAACAACAAGAAAATTTCAAATTTCTTTTGGCTAGTATAGTAAGGGTTTCAAGGGAAATTTCTTGAAAACTAGCTATAAGATTGCTATACAATAAATCTAATGATTTAAGAATACTTACTGAAGTTCAAAGTGCCAATGGCCAGCTCGCCGCTGCGGAAGCTTTGACGATAAGCCAAAGGGGCAATAGGCCAAATAGTGTTGCTACAGGGGAAGGGAATGAACGTGCTTGCTGTTGTGAGCTGGGTGAGGTGCCAAAGGAAGGAAGAAGGTGGCTAGACATCACTGGAAGGTGGAGGACTGAAAAGGAAAGGCAATGGCTAGTGTTGTAGCTCAGAAATAGGGGAGGAGCTACTAGTTCAGCCTAGGAAAAAGCAACAAACAAGGAAGGAGAGGAAGGCACTAAAGAAGGAGAAGAGTGATGGAGGACAACCACAATCTCGCTAGAAGAAGATGACGAGTGCTACTGCTGCTGAACACTGGAGATCGCACAGAGGAAGCTTTGGGAGAAAGGATGAGCATGATGTAGGGGAGTTGGGCTGAGGAGATATTAAAACATAAATGAAATGGGGCAAATTGCAATTTTGCCCCATTGACCCAGCAATAACTTCAACAAGGTCCTTCTACAAAAGGAAAAAACTACATTTCAACCCCAACAACAAATTTAAGTCTTTCACTTTGGTCCCATTGCCAACATTTTCTAATTTTTTTTATTATTTTATTTTTAGGATATTACAAACTCTTCCTCCTAATAAAAGAATTCATCCTCAAATTCTGAAATATAGTCATAGAGTCAAGATCCATACTATTAGATTATTCGAACAATAGGGGGTATTTACTCATCATGAAGGACTCTGGTTCCCAAGTCATTTCTTTTTCCCCATAGTTCCCAAGTTAATTATAATATGATTTGCAATATTTGGTTCATGGCAAATAAATAAGTACATCACCTAATCCTAACACAAGAAAATTGGGTTCTAAAATTTGCCTCACACAAAAAGGGACCACATTTCATAGAAAAGGATATCATTTTATTTTGAGAGCTTTGTCATTTTCCTTATTTTAAGAATATCATAATTATATCAAATAATGTCATACCGATTAGGCAATTTCCATTATTTATATAATTCATAAAACATACATATATAATCAAAATATTTCTTAAATATATAAAACAATCTTGTACTTTAGTTTATCATGATTAACTCTACGATAGGTAGAGACACAATCAATCATATGTCATATATACTAGATTGTTATTGAATATCTATCAAACCATTTGTCAAATTTAATGAAATAACCAACATGCATGAATTCAACAAAATTTAAATATTAATATTAACTATGATAAAAAAATGTAACTTAAAAAATTAATTGACTTTGTAAATTGGATAAAATAACAATTTTTTTAAAACTAAATATTTTCATTATAAATTAACATGATTGGCATGTCAACATCATATATCAACCTCTCACACAATATTTTTAAACAAGAGCTATCATACATAAAAAAATTGATTACAATTGATTGCATGATAGGTGGGTACATAATCATATGAAATGCTTATTATAATCAATTTATGAAAGCAACACATAATTTGAGAGATTCATAATCTTCATAATTGATTTCATAAAAATAATGACAAAAATTTCTTACACAGACCCAAAAGAGTTGGAGGAATTTCATCAAAATATTCATGATGAAAATAAATGCAATTATGATACACATTTCATCACAATAATGAGAAAATATGTAATTTTCATTTACCTCTTATTCACTGCAATCCCACCTAAAGATCCCTAATAATAGTGAATAAGTAAATCAACTAAAAAATAGCATTATATTTTAAAACATAACACCAATAGAGCATTTAATATTATAAAACATAATAAAAGATCGAATATTGTATTTCTAGACTTTAACACTGATCAAGCATTTAAAATTATAGAACCATAATATCCAATCTACTATTCATATTATGGTAAAAAAATATTAATAATCTTACACTAATAGAGTGAATACACTATCAATATATTGCTTCACCCAAAAATTATTTATTTGATTATCTTAAAGTGTAACTAATCTTACAGTAAGTAAGCTCTTAATTTCATGATCATAATATAAATAAAAATTTTCAAACAATAACATAATTTTATAAAAAAATTATCTTAGCAAACAGATAATTTTAAAACCAAGAGTACAATAAATATGTTGTGTATCAGTATATGAGAATCTTGTATAAAAATTTCAATAGAAAATTCAAAAAGTACAATAGATGGATCCACAATCACACAAAATTTTATATTATGAGATTTTAATAGTAATTACTCAAGTAAAAGAAAAAAGTATTTGGAGATTTCCTCCTTTGCTTTTAGAGTTAGAATATGTCTCATGATACTTCACAACTATTATGTGTGGAGCTCCCTACCAACTTATTTAGATGTTCATCTTTGCATAACATCAATGACCCATCCTTGTAGGTCAACTTAAGCTTTCCAAAAATAATTTTATGCTAATTTTTACCTCGCATTAAATTATAAGACACAATATTATAATTTTATATATGATTATACTCAAAAACATAAATAACACGATATTAGAATTTTATATTTGATCATGCTCAAAAACATATACATAATATGTTATTTTAATATGCAATATTTTTATTTGATTAATCCAACCTAATTTAAGCAAAATCTTCTTACGAAAAAAAATGTAGAAATTCACATCAAAATCTTATAAAATGGGCATACTATTGGCCATCTGCATAACAAAGTTCATTAATTTATTATACCATCCACGTAAACATAAAAGAAGTCCACAAGAAATCATCAAAAAAAAAAAAAGCCAATAATTATAGTCTTGGTACAACAGAGAAAACATTTGTCAAACGAGTTTGCAAATCGGGTTAGAAACCCATTTCCAATGTAAACATAGAATGTTTCACAATCCATTTTTCATTAATTTTTCTCATAAAATTCATAGCTGAACCTTATTTAAAAAAAATTCTCACAGTCAAATAAGGCAATATTTCACAAGGTTTATTGCTAAAACTAAAAGAAGCAATTAAATCAAATCATAATATATAATGTTATAATATTATATTTCATCACTTGTTTAAAACATATGCATAATTGATAAGTTAATTTGCATAATAATTTATGTGATTTAATCCAACATTAATATAATTTCAATCACATGAAAGTAGTCAATAGTAATTTGATTATGAAATTATCACATAAATATGTGTTATCACAAATAATTCTAAAAAATTATAAAGAGCACAATTTATAATTAGTAAGATATAAAACTCATATAAATAGACAAAATTAACTCATTTAAATAGTCACAAAAAATATTTATTCATGACATAATAATGAGATCATGCAATTTGCTTCTTGTCTCGATCCCAACTTGGAGATAGACATACAATACAATTAGAACTAATAATAGTGTTTATATCTAACTTGAATATTTAATAAATTTGGTCAACTCATAAAAACAAATAATGAAAGGCAAACAAAGGAACTTTAAAATTAGCTCCCAAATTGAAGCACCAAATATGATAGAAATATACTGCACCTTAATATTAACAATTCAAGCTGAACTCTTATTTATATATTTTAGAAAATTGTCTGAAACAACTAAAACGTGATCCTACAAGATATGATAAACAATTGAGTACAAACCAACAAGTCAATGAATTAGGCTAATTATTAATGTACTCAAACAATAATTCAAAATTGGCACGAACAAATAAAATCTCGTATGGGATGCTAAAATTCTAAGTAAAACAATTGTCCATATTGTTTCCATTGTCACAATGATACAAAAGATGGTAAGATTTTGTTTATGGCAAAGCACATACATGTATGAACAAGAATATATTCCTAAATCGTAATCAATTGCACATGTATAATCATATAATGTAATTAACATAAAACTTATGCATAAACAATCATAAAATGTGATTAATTAGTGCTCTAATATCACGTATTAAAAATAATTTGCACTAATATAAAATGCATAAATGACATCGCCAAATACATGCCGAATAATAGGAACCTTAATGTATATATAAGAGCGATGTTATTTTTGTAAATATAATAAAAATTAAGACATCCATTGTTATTAAAAAAATTGGTGTCTAATCTTTAGACATCGATTCGATTTTAAAAATTGATGTAATTTTGAGTTAAATTTGTGTGAATAATGAAAATTAAGATGTCTATTGTTGTTAACAAAAATTCATGTCTAATCTTTTGACATCGATTGGATTTTAGAAACCGACATAATTTTAAATTAATTTTAATTATAATTTTGAATTATCTTATTTAATTTTATTTATAATAAACAAAATATTCTCTAATCATTAATTTTTCTATTTCAATTAATATTTCCCTTTTACTAAAACTTCATAATTCTAAAAATATTTTGTTTGACAATTTCAAAGAAATTTTTTAACTATTTAAAATATTAGTTAATGAACAAAATAATTCAAATATTTACATATTATTCAATGGACATTTTTTAGACAATAATTAGCCTTAGGTTTATTTGTCAAAATATATGTATATCTAAAAATGGACATAATAATTTAAAAATAAATTCATTTTGTTAAGCAAAATTCAAACAAAATAGTTTAAATTATAATTAGACAAAATAAAAATGTAAATTATTCTAATATTACACATTGGATAATGCCCTGATTCATATGTAGGGGTGATGATGCTGTTGTAAATATGATAAAAATTAAGATATTATTTTTTATGAGTAACTAACATAAATTTCAATATTAAACATCAATTCTTACTAAAGAACCAATATCTGAAGTTTGCAAAATTTAATCCAATTTTTGAAAACCTAGCTCTCACATATCCTCTTTCATTGATTTGAAACCTAGCTTACTCTCTTCTTCTTCCAGAGTCCATCTTCAACGATTCAAAAGTACAAGTTGAAAAAGGAAGCAATGACCGACCCTCTTCTTCATCTCATAACAATATCATATCCAATGACTCTCTCTCTATTTATGTTAATAGATAATTTTTATTATTATTTGATTTCATTTTTTTTCTATACCTAGTGACCATTTTTATACGATGTTGAACTATATTCCTAATGATGAACTATTAGTCTAAAGAAATATTATCATTTATTAGTTAATAGTTTTAGGAAAGTATAATGCATTTCTATTATGAATATGTCTCGTTGAATGCCAAAGCTCAATAGTCTCATGCCATGAATCGAAACACACCCTGTAAGCATTATCTACATCTTAATTCACAAGATTAAAGATAGAAATCTTGTATATGTGAATATGTCATATTACAAATCATTGAAGACATATGGGAGCTTGATTACATCAAATTCAGGATGCCTATATTTTGATGTAAATGGGTTGAGAAAAACAATGGCATCTAAGCTGATAAGTTAGGATTTATAATTGTGGATCTTAATAGGAAAGTTCATAAGGGGAACTATTCACAATGACATCCCAAGCAAAACAACTTTTTTTTATATTATAGACCCAACTGATAAGATGTGCTTTGTAGTTCTTCAAGGGAAGGGACAAATTGTTAGCGATGGGAATGAAGAAGACATAAATAATAATATTGATGAAAGCCCTCATTTCTCTTTAGAACTACCTTCGGTGAATGATGAAGACATAAATAATTTGGAGAATTCTATGTGCAAGATGATCATGATGAAGGGATATGAGTTGAAGATCTTTCAAGAGAAAAAATTAGAAAAAATTGAAAGTAATTATGTTTATATAGACAACTTCTTAATTACTAGTTTACATTCTTATATTTGATTAAACATTTATTATATATATTAGACAACTTCAAAATTACTAGTTTAGATGCTTATATTTAATTATTATTTTATTGTATTTATAAATAACTTTAACATTATTAGTTTTGATGTTTATGTTTAATTAGAAATCTATAATTATGTGATTAACATCTTTTTCTCTTTTTTTTTTTTAAAAAAAGCAAGCATATGGATCCTTCTAAACATAATGGTCATAGTGACAAGAGTATGAGAAGTACTACACTTATGAAAAACACGACCCTAATGCCAAGGATCAAGCAATTGGAACTAGTGCATCTAAATATAAGAGTTACATTAGGATGTGGACACGCATTGAAGTGCCAATCGATATTAAGGATTGAAAACAAGTACTAAAAACTTTAAAGAAAACATTTGGCAAGATGTCCTAGTTTATGTTACATATCTCTAATTTGTGTTTAAAATATATATAACCATCTTTTCAGAATAATTGTAAGATCGGCAATGTTGTGGATTCAAAATTAAAAGGACAATTTGAGACATATTTTGTAAGAAAAACCTTAGATACTAAAATGTCATATATGACACCAAGTTCCTCTAATAGGCCAACCATGAGGACATGATTATGAAGATTATGTCATTTGTTTGCATTGCATTATATTTTATTTACAATCTCTTATTTGAAAGAGAAAATTTGGAAGTAGGGAAATATATTAGATCATCATTCATTGCCAATAAAAATGTCAATCAAGAATCTTGCATGGACAAATGTAACAAATTATTGTTTGACATGTTTTGATTTTAACATGTTAATTTTGTAATTTTATTGTCTTGATTTTGTCTGTCCAATTAAATATATGAAGTTGTTGAAATTGGGATCATACTAGTGATTGGAGACTTGGGTTGGATAGTTGTTTGGTGGAATTGGGAGATGTGGATATTGGGAATCTTGTTTTTGTATAAATTATGATGTAGCAGTAGGTTTTTGTAAACAATATAGCTAGCAGCAAATTTTTATAAATTGGGAAAGCTAAAAAATATCACTCGTAAGTTTTATTAAAAAAATGAAAGGGAAAAAATGTCAATTTTTATATGCAACTGACATCTTTATGATTTTATACATTGGTTCAATAAAAAATTGACATTATAACTTTATTTTAAAAAAAAATAAAAGAAAAGACGTCAGTTCATAAAATAAACCAATGTTGTAACTTTTTTACACATTGGATAGAATACTAACATGGAATGTTCTAAACTAATGTGATTTGTGTGACATAACTGACATGTACTTGTATTTTTATAGTAGTGTAAAGCCATCAAACAAATAAATCTAATCACATCTTATAACATGTATATGTGTGAATAATTAATTTGCAATTGAACACGCACTTGGTGATAATCTAATATTTATAACACTGATCAATAATCTTTATCTATGATTCCTAAGAAAGAGAAGAAGAAAGAAAGAGGAAATAAGA
Organism: Saraca asoca; assembly: GCA_026873985.1. NCBI lineage: Eukaryota > Viridiplantae > Streptophyta > Magnoliopsida > Fabales > Fabaceae > Saraca > Saraca asoca. The sequence continues at coordinate 11,053 of JANHAO010021954.1, forward strand.
GGTGAACTTCTCTACACCTTGAATATTATTATTAGGTTAAAGTATATTATTTCAATGGGACAACAATAATAATATGTAGGATGAGAGTAGGGATCTCTCAGTGTGAGAATGAATTAGGCTAGCCTTTCCATCATTAATAGTTTAACGATCAAGTCCCACAAAGCAATAGATCCATAAATGATCTAAGTGTTATATTAAAATCCAATAACTATATAATCATATATTTGGATTGATAAATAAACAACATTAATTGATATTTAGCAATTTAACTTACAATAAATTAACTGAATATTCTAGTTTACAATATTATTTCAACACTTGGTACAAATTTCAAAATTGATAATACAATTCTATTATTTTTACATCCTCTCACCTCTATATTCACATTCTCTAGAAAAATCGAGGCTTACTATGAACTCCACATCCTGTAATAGAGGGTGCGGTACTCCTATTTTTTGGATGTAGATTTAGATTTATTCTTAGTACGATTGATATATGTTTGTCAAACTTTGTTAGCTGGAGAACATAACATGACAGTTAAACCAACTCTGGTTGAGTTTGATTAGTGGCAATTATAAATTAAGTAATCTCAGTATAGAAGGAGTATAATTTTATATTGTGATCCGTAACGGTAATACTATTTTGTCGACATGATTTACAAAACTTGCTCACTGATAACCTGATTTACAAAACTTGCACGTCATTATCATTGTGCAAGTTTTTAATTTTTTAAACCTACATTTTTTTAAAATTTTTAGTAATGACTTGAATACGTGTCATAATGCGAAACGACCCCTTTTTAGACCAGATCCGTGTCCAATAGCAATGATTGGAGGCTCAAATCTTTATATATATATTTTTTATTTCCTGTCTTACTGTTTAGGGTTTTGGCGGCAAAACTTCGGCATCGCAAAGCATCAGGGTTTTGGCAAAACTTCGCCACCCCAAAGCATGTCCCACATCGTAAGTCCGCACACCCTTAGTTATTTTCTCTGTCCAATGGGGAGAAAGCACACCTTTTTCTCTCTCTAAAGAATTATTAAAGGGGGGGGGGGCAGTTTCTGCAATCACTTTCATATAATGCTATCCACTAAACACAAAAAGGGATTTTGCTTTTCTCAGTTCTCTTGTTAAGTTTTGGTTCTCCCGTTTTCCTGTTGATTCAGGAAACAGAAAGAAAAGAAAAGAAAAATGGTGGCTTTGGTTTCCCTGGAAAATGTGGTGGCATTGGTTTCTCGCACCGGCAGGGAATTGCAGCGATACAAGAGGGGTCGTCGCCTTGTCGTTGGGTTCGTC
>JANHAO010021955.1:0-12348 GCA_026873985.1 Saraca asoca
TACAGAAGCTGAGTTTAGAGCCATGGCAAATGGAGTGTGTGAGGTGTTGTGGATAGAGAAAGTACTTGAAGAGCTGAAACTAGATGTCAAGGCGCCAATGAGGCTGTTTTGTGATAATAAATCAGCCACAAGCATTGCAAACAATCCTGTCCAGCATGATCATTCTAAACATATTGAAATTGACAGGCACTTCATTAAGGAAAAGCTGGAAAATGGAATTTTTTGCATGCCATTTGTTACTTCAGAACAGCAACAGCTGATGTGCTAACTAAAGGTCATTTTAGACCAAAGTTTGAATCTTTCATGGACAAGTTGGGCATGATCAATACCGATACACCAATTTGGGGGGTGTAGAAAATAGAAAGATTTATTTATCAAAAGATTTATTTAGATATAGGAAGATTTGTGTTGATATTTTAGGTATTATATTTGTTATGTTCCTATTTTTAAGGAATGGCTGTTGCATAGCCCCTAGGGTTGTGGAGATATTTTTTAGAATGTATAGCCTATATAATCTAATCCTATGTAATGTATTCAGTATCTTTCTTCTGAAAAAAATTTTTTTTTTCCTCTCTTCTGCCATGCTTCTGTGTTCAGCAATAAATCATTTACTAGTCTAATTAAGCACCATAATCAATTTTGACCTATGAGAGAACCTTACGAGGGACAAGTAAGGAGCTGAAAGGAATAACTATTAAAAGTTGCAGTGCAAGTCTGAAGCACAGCTTTTTCCAGGTTAATCAGAAGACCAGAAGTTGACCAGAGTCTTAACTTGGTAACCGTTATCAACTAGATTCAAGAAATGCCCATTTGCATTCCGATTACACTTGTTAGACTACTTAGTAATTATTGTAGCTTGAAGTATCTTAAATGCTAAACACATCCCTGTAAGAATCCAATTGTAATTTGCAGTTACTACTGTCATTTAAAAGGTGGTTGTTTTATTAATTTGATAATATCTAAAACTGCTTTTTTCAAGTAGCTGCAACCTCTAATTTTTATTGCTAAGCCACGTAAGTATCTTTCAAAGTAAATACAATTCTTAGCTTTACTGTTTTTCCCATTGCAGTTTGATATGCTGTTTAACCTGATCTATTATAAGTTTGATGAAATTGTTAAGAGTTGGGTTTACCCATCGAATTCTTCTTTGTTTAACTTAATATATATGAATTTGCAGTTATTGCTCCTGGTTTCCATGCATCATACTTGGAAGCCATGGTCAATGTGTTTACTACTTGTTCAGAAAGAACTGTATCAAAGTTTAATAAGCTTCTTGAAGGAGATGGCCATGAAGGACAGAAGTCAATTGAATTAGATCTTGAAGCTGAGTTTTCTAGTTTGGCTCTTGATATTATAGGCCTTGGTGTTTTCAACTATGACTTTGGTTCTGTCACCAAAGAATCTCCTGTTATTAAGGTTTGGCTAAAGAATTATGCATTTCAAATATATCATGTTGATTATAATGGCAATTAGATGTAACTTTGTGTTTCTTTTGAGATAGCTCCCTAGGTTATTTAATGGGTGTGAGAATTGTTGTCAACAAATGGTTGTTTAGATCATTTGAATGAGTCATACTGAACAGAAAACTAGTAGATTATATAAGCTATTTAAACTATATCTTAAATTCACATACAGGTTGCTGCATCTTAAAGTCCATCTTAGTTACAAAAATTTGGAAAAGAAAATGCTTCTTTTATGTCGTTTGTTTTATCTGTTTAGGTTACATTCTAGGACATGGTTTCATGTCTAATTCAACATATCCAAAAATTTGACAGTTAAAGTTGTAATGAATTGATCCAATTAACTGCTCTTTTAGAAACTTAAATAAGTCACATCTCCCATGTGTGCATGCCTACACAGAAGGTGAAGGTCTTGTGCTCCTATTTGCACACCATTAGTAACAACCTAAGCAGCTGTGTTCCGATTAAGATCAATGTAGCTCTCATTGCTTATGCCTAAATCACTTGTGGTAATTTGGCTTTCTCTTTGTAGAAGAGAGAAAAATAAGTTGGGCAGTCATACACAATGTGTCAGCTTTGTGTGTGTGACACACACGCAAGAAAAAAAAATGTAAAACGTGACTAATTCATAACTCCTTCCACCCCTGCCGCTGTTTCTGAGCATGTTATTTGGTCATGATTTAAGTTTCGAACCTAAATATGACTAACAATGGTGATGGATTATCTTCTGGAAAACAATGGATATCTCCTTTGGGGGCTCATCATTATATCAGTAACAAACTCATTATTGTGTATCTAATGATTATCTGAGCATGGAATTTGAAATGTATACCCTGTAGGTCGGGGCATATTTAATTCCATGACATTTTTATTTGTAAAAACCATTGGTCTCTGAAACTTCATAAACCATTTACTCAAAATGTGTTATAGGCTGTCTATGGTACTCTTTTCGAAGCTGAGCATAGGTCCACTTTCTACATTCCATATTGGAAAGTTCCAATGGCTAGATGGATAGTCCCAAGACAAAGGAAGTTTCAGAGTGATCTAAAGGTCATCAATGAGTGTCTTGATGGGCTCATCAGTAATGCAAAAGAGAGCAGACAGGTAAGTTAAAACTGTAACTGTACAATGAAAGGCATGCATGCAAAACATATGGAGCTATTTATCCATTTTTAGTTATAATAAAAATCATCTCAAGGCCTGTGAGGGAACTCTTGCAATTAAAAGACTGAGACATAGTGAAGAGCCCAAACTCTACTATCCTGTGGTGTAGAATGATGCTTAGAAGAAAGGCACTTAAGTAGTATAAAAAGACCAAATCTCCTCTATTTAGATACCACAAAAGACTGAAACTTCCAAGAATTTTGCACTCTCAATGGAATAAATGGAAGAGACCTGGAGCATGATGCATCAAAACAAATAATAAAGGTGAGGAAAAGCTGCAGATAGAGAAGCATAACCACACCATAAAAGAAATATGGGACTCATCACTTCATTCATTCCTGAATAGAGGTGCAAAGCTGAAATGAACTTGCAAGGACTTCTGTGGGTGACATGAACTTATGAGCACCTCACCCCTTCTCGTATTTAGAAAAAAATGAAATTTAATAATGTATATGGTTGAATTCCTATCTCTATGTTGGATATTCAATTATGATCTTGATTACATTTTATGGCAGGAAACAGATGTTGAGAAATTGCAGCAGAGGGACTACTTAAATTTGAAGGTGTGCATTTATCTGTACTGAATATTATACCAATATGCTAATGTTAATTTATCAAGCTTGGTATGCTAAAATTAGGAGTTCTGCAAATGTTACAATTTCTTTGAACCCATACTGAGAAACTCGTGCACAGGATGCAAGTCTTCTACGTTTCTTAGTAGATATGCGGGGAGTGGATGCTGATGATCGTCAGGTATATTTCTTCCAGATATGTATTCTGGTGGTGTTAGTTTGTACGTTCGAGATAAAGAACATATATATGTGTATATGCATGATTAGGAAAAAAAAACTATTGGTTCCTTGGACCTTTCAAAGCACTTTCTACTGGTGGCATTGCAAAATAAAATGTCTACCAATCACTTTTCCTTTTTATTGACAGCTGAGAGATGATTTGATGACAATGCTTATTGCTGGTCATGAGACAACTGCTGCAGTTCTAACTTGGACTGTTTTCCTTCTGGCTCAAGTATGTTACCCTTACATGATTGTTGGATATTCATGATAGACAAATTTGGATTGTTGGTTATCATGAATTCTTTTAATGAGATGGAAGCTCTATCTGGCCTGCAACACCATCTTGATGCATATTGGTTTGCTCATTGCAGAATCCTGCCAAACTGAAGAAGGCTCAAGCAGAAGTGGACTTGGTGCTGGGTGAAGGGAGACCCACTTTCGATGCACTTAAGAATTTGCAGTAGGTTCCCATTTCATGATACCCTTTTCTGTCACCAGTAGCTAGTATTTTGTTCATGAATTATATAAAAGTTATGTATCTCCAACAATTGTGTTTTCATGGGAGTTCATAAAGAAAAAATGGCACATCCACATGTAACATAAGCAATTATATGAGTTAATTTTAATTATTCAGTCCTTACGTAAATTATGATTGGATCTTGTGATTTATGATTTGATCATATTCCTAATTGGCATCATTTTTGGGGTTGTGTAAGTAATAGGTGATAAGCTCTGTCTCTTTTTCTTTCTTCTAATCTTTGGGAAAGATAGGATCCAAGACGACAAGCTTGCAATTTCTTGTGCCTGAATTTAGGAGCATAATTGACCAATAGGTCAACTAATGACTTCATTTTCTTCCTTCCTTTTTTTTTTTTTTTTGGAGGGGGGGGGGGGAGTGGAGCATCTAGTACAATTTCTTCACGTATTTCGCATGCTTTCAGGTACATAAGACTTATTGTTGTGGAGGCTCTTCGTTTGTATCCTCAGCCTCCGTTGTTGATCAGACGATCTCTGAAATCAGATGTTTTACCAGGTATTTTCTTTCTGTTGGTCATTTGATGAAGATGGAGTGCAAACAAAATACATTTTTCTTGTTGCTCCCTAGTCTCTAAACATTACATGTTAACATTGTTGTTCAAAGATTTATAATAAATTGGACATCCATATTCTTAGACGTCTCTTGACATGCTTCACCTGCTATTTACTTGCATTTTGTATTTGAATTGTGGGTTTTGGCCTTCATTACGTCTCTGTTTTTATTTTTATTTTTATTTTATTATTTTCCAATATTTTTGTGTTGCTGAGCTGCCAAGTTTCCATTTATAGCTCTTAGTATAAGCCCTTGTTCGATGTATTTCCTTGTCCATATTGTCTTTCCTGTTTATGTAATTCTCTTATCCAAAATTTGTATTTTCAAGATTCCATAATCTCTTGAATGCAACTTGAGTTATAAAGTCGTATGAGTTGCAATCTATTTAGTTTGCTTGATTGTCTCATCCTCTAGTTTAAATAGGTGGGTCGCTTAATGCTACTTGTTATACTCATGTAAATCCTTTATCCAATTCCTTTCCGAGTTTCCTAATTTAATCAAGTGTTTCCTTATTCATAAACCTCTTTGAAAATTGAAAGGACCTTCTAAAGTCTAGTCCATTGTCTGGAAAGTGGTACTTCACAAAATAAATACTAATGACATTGTTAAGAGTAATATTTGGGTTCACAATTATATATCATAATTGACATATAATATAATTTAAATCAGTGCAGTATTTATTTATGTTAGAGTTATATTAGAACCATCCTATGCCTTTGCTTAAACTCTTAGGAATAACTGGCACTTAATATGGTATAAGAACCTCTTAGACTAAAAGGTCAAGGGTTCAATTCCTGTTGTCTCTACTCTAAATATTAAATATCAGCATAAGGTAAAGTGGGCTTGTGCTATGTCCACGCTTTAAGCCCAGAGGGCTGTTGCATGATAGAGTACGTTAGAGATATAATAAAACTATTCATCATTGTTTAGAATGGCCGATGATGTATTTGGCTGTCCCTTTAGGAGGTAATCCTTGTGCAGATTCCTTTTGGGATCCAGTTCTTAAAAAAATTGCAAAATGGCTTCATAATTGGAAGGGTACTTTCTTCTTTTTAGGGGGATGAGTTACTCTTATTCAGGCTTGTTTATCAAGCATTCTGCTTTATTTTCTTTCACGTTTTGAGATTCCTATAGGGTCACAGGAAAAATTGAGAAGCTTATGTGAAATTTTTTTATGGCATGGTACAAGTGATTCTAAAAGGGACCATTTGTTTGGGTTGGGATGTGAAAGATGGAGGTCTTGGAATTGGTAATCTTGTATCAAAAAACTATGCTGTTGTTGGTAAATGGCCTTGGAGGTTTCCTTTGGAGACGACTGATTTGCAAAGGGATTGGGAATTTGTTTTGGAACTTTGATTGATTGTTATCTATGTAACTTTTAATCTTTAAAATTGTCTTTTTGAGGATTGCTTATCCTCTCTATTTGTAATCCTTTCCTTATCCTAATAATATTTTCTTTTTCTATCAAAAATAAATAAATAAATAAAATAAAACTATTCCTGAGCAGCTAAGCCTTCTCCTAACAACTAAAGCTTTTAGGAACAAATGGCACTTGATAATTTATTTCAAAATAAATAAAATTAATTTAACCTGAAATATGAAATGTGCCATACTTTCTTTTGAATGTGGCTACAATTCTGAAACAACTGCTCATTTGCTTTTGAATTTGTGTGGTAGCTACTACCATTTGAATTGAATTGTTGAGTTTTTGATGAATGTTAAGTGTGCCTTTCAAGTTTAGGGATTTTGGTATAAGTAAAAAGAAAAGGGGGGGGGGGGTTTAAGAATGTTGGGTAGTGCGCAGTTTGCACCTCTAGTGTATATGATTCAAAAAGATTTTTTTTTTTTTTTCCTCTTGTCCTTGGGGGTACTGTCAGGACCCCCTTCTAAAATTCCAATGACACCTGATTGCACATGCTTAGAGGAGCCAGGTAAGCCTCTTTCTTGAATACCACCGCCATGCACCCCAATTAAAATACATGTGAAATGTTTTTAAAAAGTCTTTACAACATGTAAAGCAAACTTTTTTTTTTTTCTTTTTTAGAGAGCAACTTACTTTCATATGCTTTCCAAATGCAATAGGAAGGTCAATTAGGTAATACAGATGCTGATCGTAAATATTTATACTTCACATCTATAAATCTAGATCATATGCATGTCATGGTCCATTTAAGTCTACAGCTGGATGTTCTACCGAAAATTGCACTTGTACTGAACCTGCAATGGTAACATCCCAAAAGGGGTGAGCTATACAGCTCAGTGAGTGCAGGTATCATCTATCCAAAGGTGCGGTGCCATGCATGGTTGTATAAATATACACATGAAGTAGAGGTAAGCCTTGAAAACTATTTGTATAGAGCTACTTCGTGCCTATCAGTTTTGAAAATATTCTGCCTTGAAATCTCATTACAAAGTAGCTCTATACAAATATTGCTTATTGTTTATATGAAACATCAGAAAATGATACCATACCTGAAAAGTGGCCTTTCAAGGCAAAATCTTTTCAAAACATAATCTCGTTAGACATATTATTTACAAGACTATGAAATGTTATTTGAACAAAAAGATATAGCAAACTCCATATAAAATCTCAAGATTTTGGAAGGCATAGGGAAGACCTAAGCGGGTTATTTTTTAATCTGGTTTGAACGAGGGTCAAATATCTTATCCAGTTAGGTTATGAATACTGATACCAGAGTCTAATCCCTGATTCAGGTCAAGGTCAAATCCAAGGCCTGGCTGAGTATCACTGAAATCTGAATATCATTGAAATCTCCTTGGCCATCGCCTATTATCCCTTCTCAACCCAAACAACACTGGGTAACTGTATTGGTTTGTAGGTGCACCTAGACCTCTAGTAGTACTACTAGAGGCCGTGGAGTTCTATCTATACTTTCCAACTTTAAAAACAGTTCTTAATCATACTCTAATCCTATTTGTTAAAATAAGCTGAACTGATAAAATGTAATAGCATCATAAACATACTAGATCAGTACTAAGACCAACTATATATAAATACTGACGAAGATATTGAAAGATTAGTTACAACATAAGTTTATATCTTTATTTATTTATTTATTTATTTTAATATAATAATACTCAACAGTTAATTGATAGTTCTGGTATTAAGTTTATAATGACTTCTATCCTCCTTGAATAGTGTCACTACTTTATTTGTTTCTCTCTGTGATTACTTTTGTTGCTTAAATTTGAGTTATCCTGTGTATGAACTTTATGCCCTTTGTGCAGGAGGTTACAAAGGTAATAAAGATGGCTATGCAATTCCTGCCGGGACTGATGTCTTCCTATCAGTGAGTTCAATTTTGGCACCTTGTTTCTAAGCTGGAAGTGAACATAAATTTTATAAATGCATGGTGTTGTTGGATTAGCCTATCATTTTCATGTTGTGTAGATCAGAGAATCAAACATATATTTTTCAATTAATAACCAGGAAAGTCCCCAGATCATATCTTTTGATTTTTTTAATTGAAACTATCATTTTGCTCTTTATTCCTCTCTTGGTAGATTTCTCATTTCTGATTAAGATTTCTGATCAAGACAAGATCTCTGCCCATTTCTGTGTCAACTACAAAACCATAAGTTTGAAACTGCACCTTCTGGAAACCCTTCAATTTGAAAAGGATATGTGGGTCCTTATTATCTGGTTCTAGCATATCTGATATTGAAATTTGACAGTTTCAGTAGCACGTTCAGGGAATTTTCTGGACTCTCATCAAATGTAGCAATGTGGTGTAACCCTTTGTTTGGGGGGGGGGGGACTAGCAGTTGTTGAAAACATTTGGTTAATTCTCATACTGCTTATCTGGAGAGTGGAAACTAGTGCTTTCACTTATTTTGAAAGGATGCTTAATTAAATAGATCTACATGTTGTTAACATTGTGTTATTTTCTGATTTGTTAACCATTTTCCTTGAGAATTGACTTTTTATGTTTCATTCTCAGTGCACAAATGTTACCAAGATTTACAGCTTGATATTTTTCCTAGAAACAGGCTGGTAGCACTTGCATAGCATAGCTACAAACAACATTCCTCCTTCCAAAACTTCCAAAATGATGGTGCAACTGCAAGCACTTTCTGAATTCAAAGATTGGGAAAAAAAATGTATTGGAAATTAGAGTGAATGATGGGAAAATTTTAAAAATTAATAATTAAACTTTTAAGATTTATAAAACAGAGTCCAGTCATGTTTTTATCTCCTGTAGAATACAAGAGAGCCATAACTGGCTGTTTCTGATTTAGGAAGTGGATATTAATTTCAAAATTAAACAAAGAAATAAATATTAATTTCACTCTCACTTATCAATTGTTTTTCAAAAATTGATTGGGTGTTAAAGATTATTATTTTGGAATCCTAATAATAGGATTTTGTATATCTCAGTTGTCTACCAATAAAGGTATGGGAATTTTTTTGTTATGTTGGGGGATATAGGTTGCAATTGTCATAACCCAGGACCAATTTCTGATTTAACACATAGAAACATCAAATAATGAAAAAACATTTGGTCGAAGTTAGTGAATGAAGTTTGCAGTGCTCCCTGTTTCTTCTCCTCAATCCTTTTTTGGTTGCTTTATTCTTAACTCTTTTGTTTCTGAACCTTGCATTCCATGGAAGTTATGCTCATAATTATCTTTGTTTTGCACTATTTTCATTTTACATCTTGCTTGATAGTAAGCTGCTCAAAGATTCTGTAATTCAGGTATATAATCTCCATAGATCTCCATATTTTTGGGACCGTCCTCATGACTTTGAACCGGAGAGATTTTTGGTGCAAAGAAAGAACGAAGAAATTGAAGGGTGGGCTGGTTTTGATCCTTCTCGAAGTCCCGGAGCCTTGTATCCAAATGAGGTATGTTCTCAATCATTGAGTTTGCTGAAGAATGTCTCATTTTTTAACATATGTAACAAGAAACTTTGGTCTTGATCAGATTATATCAGATTTTGCATTCTTACCTTTTGGTGGCGGGCCACGAAAATGTGTCGGTGATCAATTTGCCCTTATGGAGTCCACAGTAGCTTTGGCTATGCTGCTGCAGAATTTTGAAGTGGAACTGAAAGGAACTCCTGAATCGGTTGAGCTTGTTACTGGAGCAACTATGCATACCAAAAATGGAATGTGGTGCAAATTGAGTAAGAGATCTAATTTACATTGACGGATTCAAGTTGTACATAATATTTCAAGGAATGTTGTGTCTTATTAAGCATTTAAAAGAAAAAGGAGAATCAGATGCAGCTCTAAAATACCAGAGTGCGAAGTGTTTAGAAAACATTTTATCATCATAAAACACATGATAATATCACCATATACTTACTAGGGCCTAAAGCATTCACCAATATTCTCTGTTTACTAAAAATCATATACGAGAAAAAGACTAAGTGCAGTAAAAATTGTAATAATATTTCTCCCATTTATTCCCCCTCGCTTGAATGGATTGAGTACTATTTGTGAGCTGTCTGCAAGCAAACATCAAAACTATTATTTAAAAAGTCTTACATTTATTAATAGGCAGAACCTACGCAAGAATAGAGCTGCAGCCACAAGGCAATTCGTATTCATTTTCTGTGTATATGAATTCGTAGATTTGTGTTAAGCACAAATGCAGTTGAAGGAAAAGGAATTTTGTTGTTACAAAATGCGGCTGAAAAATGAGGGTGAGAAGTTGATATTATGGTTGGGAATTGTTATTTTTACTTTTGGAGACACAGTTTTGGCTCTTTATCCTTCCAATATGATATGCATAAAGATTGATTTTGAAGTGCGGTCTTCGTTTTGTAATTGTCTTATTTTCTACAGTTGAGATTCTCCAAAGGCAACTGCAATTTGATACTATCATAATAAAAATTTGTTTCTATACATCCTAAAAGATTTTACGAGGTTTTATGATATTTTAACATAAAAATTGTTATTATTATTTTTTATATAAAATCTCGTAACTTTTTATTGCAAGTTGTCAGAAAAGACAAAAGGAGAGAGAGAGAGAGAGTTCTGTTATTTCTTATCTTGATACCATAGGTCTCTGTTATAACCACCAAAACAACTAACTCACTCCCTTTCCTTTGCAATTACCACCTAATGCCTGAATTACCTTTTTATTGCATTTCAATTCTAACATTGCCTCTTCCATGAGATGATCCTTGTCCTCGGGGATCGAAGTTGGGGTCAAATTCTGAAAACTGTCTTCTAATATTTATTATATTCATTCTTCCATTTCTTGATTATGAGACCAACAGTCATTTTATAACCTTTGTTTGAGTTTTGTAATCGAGAGGTTATAAATACTGAATGGGATGTTTTTACTTGTTAACACTAAGGCCTTGTGAAATTTTAACGGTTTCAAAATGGGGTTGGGTCTAATGATTAGGTTGAGAGTAATATAATTTTATTTGATCTAAAATTGAGATTGGTATAGAGAACAAAAATAATAACCTGACCTTAAATAATCCAATTCAACAAAAGCCTAAAACTAGTAAGTATTGACTCGCCAAATTAATGGATTAGTTCTGTAACCTAATTTCATTAGGCTAATAGGTTAATCCAATAAGTTAATTCATTAGTAAGATAATGTATAATAAATAATATAATATTAATTGGTTAGTGTATATTAAAATATGTCAAATAATTGTTAATGTTTAATGAGTTTATGTATTTAATATTATCAATGTATATTATACAAATTTATTAAAATAAATAATTATATTTAATTTAAATAAAATTAAATTTAAAAAAATTCAACAAATAAAATTGTATAAAAAAATGAATACGGGTAAGAGGATTTTTGTGGGGATTGTATTGTATACGGATGCGAGTATAGGACTATATTACCCAACCTTCTCCATACCCATATTATACAATAATAATAATAATAATATTTATGGAATCATTTGATTTAAATATAAATCTTTTTAAGATAAACTTCTAATAAAACTTAATGTTATCCTTTACTGTGTGAGTATTATTAGAGTTTTTGAATAACTATTTTTTTTTTATTATTTTTAAAATTTAATTTTATTAAAAAAATTATAATATAATATAGATAAATATGTACCATTTAAATGAAATGAGAAAATAGGGACAGTTACGATAATTTAATGGAAATAAGGTTGGATATTTAAAACTCTAAACCATGCAGATATGGGATGGGGATGGGTAAACCATTTTTTAATGGGAAGGAGTACGGAAATTTACTCCCATACCCATATCGATACCCTTCTCACTGACATTCCTCAATTAGTATTATAATAATTACAAAAGGTAATTGTTATTAATAAATAATATATTAAATAAAATAATTAATCACTAGCATTAGAACTTAACATATTAGAAATTGAGAAAAGTTCTAATTAAAAAAAAAAGAAATAGAAAAGATTGTCAAAAAGGGAATAAAAAAACTTTACTAATAATAGTACAATTTATAAAAAAATTATTTGAGTAATATATTTTTAATACAAAAATACAAACAATGATACAAATTTGTAAGTGATAATAATAATAATAAAATATAATTATATTTTATAATAGTAATAATAGTATAAATTCATGATCAATAAACAGAGGAATAATTAAATTATACGAATATAATATTGGCTTTGTTATAATTTTTTTTAATGTTATTAGTCATATAATTAAAATAAAAAAAATGATATAGGTACGGAATAACAAAAGTTATACTAAGCATAGGATTACTCATGAATAAGGAATGCATATAATTTCTTATATTTGAATTTATAAAAATAAATTAAAAGATTAAAGCTCAATTATTAATAATGATGGTTTGGCATCTTAAGAGGCCTCGAGACTTAGAACAATCACTTCAACGACAC
>JANHAO010021956.1:0-12358 GCA_026873985.1 Saraca asoca
CCCCCTTTTTGTATTTTTCCACCAAAGAAAAAAAAAAAAAACCCCCTCCCAAAACTAAAATCCCCACCCCCCCCCCCCCCCCCCCCCCCCCCCCCCCCAAAAAAAAAAAAAAAAAAACATATACAAGTTAATGGATGGGCATATATTAAAGAAAGTTAATATTGTAGAAGTTTGTTGCTTATTTGATCTTGCATAAAGCTAGTCAGATGGCAAATCTCAAATTCATGACTCTTTGATGTGGCTGAGTTTGTGGGAGTTGGTGTGTGGCTTGGTCTCTTTGATCTTGTCTGTCATCCTTTTTCTAAGTTAAGTTGCATTTTACGGTTGCTACGCTCTTGTCTATAATTCAGTGGGAGTATATTTTATATTCTTAAAATTTAATTGAGTAATAAATTATTTTGTTAAATTTTAAAAATTTATAAATTAATCTGTTAAATTTCAAACAAGTTACAAATTACATCATTTAAAGTTTGAAAAAAAAATATAAAAATGTTTATTCACTGTTAATTTTAACATTAAACTAATAAATGTATTATATATATCTTGCTGAAAGACATGTTAGAGGCTTGAAACTTGAAGTGAATGCATTATTTTATCATAAAAATTGAAGAATAGTTGCAATTAATAATACGTTCAGTGAAAAAAAAAAAAGATCTTAACAATATATACAACATAATTATTGATTTAAAGTTAAAATTAATAGCTAATTAATATTTTTATAGTTGGTTTTTTAAATTTTAAGAGAGTAATTTATAGTTTATTTAAAATTTAAAGATATAATTTATAAAATTTTAAAATTTAAATGGATAGATTATCACTTAATAAAACTTACAAAGTGTAAAATATGTTTTTTTTCCTTCCGTCTATATTATATTTTAGTCATATTCAACACACGGTTCTTTCTTGTTTAAAGTTGTCATACGACTCCTTTGTTACTGGATCCTTCTGGGTTCGCAGTCCAAGGTTAAACAATACCGTGTGAGGGCATTTTGCATAAAATTATTGTGTGTAGAGAATTTTTCTCTCTCTTTTGGTAAAACATTCTCTCTTATTTTAAGCTAAGTTACAAGTATTTTGCCCAACATCTAATACACAATTCTTCGAAATATTCTTTTCCAAATGCTATTTCTTCTTTTATAATTTTTTTTTAAATTATAAATATATGAAATGATCAAATTATTCATTTTATTATGTTACAATACTCATAATATATTGTTATTAATTAAAATTAGGACTAACAATTAATTAAGCTAACTCATGAACAGTTTGAAGTTCAATTTGACTTTTAACTTATTTAATTAAGCTCATGAGCTAAATATTTGAGCTTGTCTAATAAATAAATTAAGTTTGAACTATGTCGTTACTCAAAAAATTTGAAAAAGTATAATTTCTCTTTCCTTTTTTTTTTAAAAAAAAATTATATTTTATCTCTCTCAAAATTAAAAAAATTTTAACAAATTTTATTTTAATCCTTCCACACTTCTTCTCCAGCTTCATGGTCTCCATTTAGTATTTACATTGGAGAATGCAAGGACCCGTTAGAGACTTCTTTCAAAGGGAAATAGCATATTGCTGAGTTTTCTTGAACTTGAAATGTTATTTTCAATCATATGTGCGGAAACCTTGTGCCATTTGAAAGTGATTTCAAGTATTTTTATTTTATTATTTTTAAAAATAATTTCTAAAAATTATTTTTTTTAGAATCAAAAAATAAAAAACTTATTTTAATATAAATTTTGAAAATAAGTATTTTCTTTATTTTTAAAGATAAAAAATATATTTAATATTATTTATAACTTTGTCATTAATACAAATATGTATTTTTCTTATTTTTAAAAGAAATTTGAAAACAGTTATATACAAAAACAAGAGAAAATATTATTTTACTGTTTCTTAGAAATTATTTTTCAATTACACTTTTAGAAAATAATTTTTAAAAACAAGTTGTCAAAGAAATTTTTTTATTTTTATAGAACAAACAAACAAAAAAACTATTTTTGAAAACAAAAAAACTACTTCCCAAACAGTCCCTTGTTTCTTTGCCAAAGCTTTGCTCTTTTTCTTTGACAACTTGGCATCTCACTTCTTTTGATACTCTTGTACTCTCTTGAGGATCCCTGGACTTATTCATATACTGTGCTCTCATTAGAATACAAATTAGCGAGAAATCAAAAGAAAAATGCAAAAGGGTCTTAGGCACCCACCTTAGTATAATATGCAAAACATGAATGTGATGAGAAGAAGAATTATGATCACAATATACACATTGATTAAAAAATCAAAAAATAATCTACCTATTGTTATTCAAAGCATTAATAATGTACAATAGATATATCTATAGGATGGTTTAAAAACCAAGTTATGAATCGCGTAATTATCTTTGATTCAAAAATAGAAAATATTAATAAAAAAGATTCACAAATTATAAAAATCAAAATAAAGTAAGGGAAGGGGAAATTCCCATGTTGTACTATGCACGCTGGATGAAAAAGAATAAAAAATTGATCCTAAAATGAATAAAAGACTATACCTAATCCTTAATTAAACATTGGCAAAGCCAATGATGTAAAGGAAAGAAAGTTCTTTTGAAAAAATATTCAAAAATTTTATAAGCAACAAAAAATTATCTTGGAAGCCCTTGAATATCACTATTTCAGTATTCCTTCCGGATGAATTTAGTGATATTGAAGTAGAAATAATAGTTACAAACATTGTGAACAAAAACAACTCAATTGAAGTAATTGAGGGTCTGTTTGATTCTATTTTTGTTTTTTTATTTTTAAAAATTGTTTTTGAAAACAATATTCTCTTATTTTTAGAATAATATTTTAGAATAAAATTTTCAAAATATGTAAATAAAAACAATTTTATCAAATAAGTTTTTTTATTTTATTTTTTTTAAAAAAATAAAAAATAATTTTTAAAAACTGAAATCAAACAGACCCTGAAGCTCCAATTCCTAAAAACGAGGAAGAAGAAAGCACCTCTAAAAAATCCAATGAAAATTTCTAGAGGTAAAAGAAAAGAAAGCCAACAAAAAATTCTAAAGGTAAAAGAAAAGTAAAATCCCTGGATCCTTTAAAAGAAGATTTAGAAACTAAATTATATACTCAAAAAGAGTCGATAATATATTTGTAAAAACAGAAAATTCTAACACTTCTACACTAGAAGATCCAATTGCTACTATAAATAGTAGACAAGATGATCTAATAAAACAAATGTAGCATTGGATGGCATATATTTAGATCTAAAATGTATTTCATATTCTAAATATGAGCAAGCAATAAATGATTGGACTCAATCCTTTATCAATTGTAGTAACCAACTAGAAAACTACTTGGAATAAAAACAAATTTCTAGATTATATGGCTCAAACTTTTGCAAGGGCATACTTTGCAATTTCTTAGAACATGAGAAGATTTAGTAAAAGGTAGAATTCAAAAAGAGAAATACTAAATAACTTTCAACACTTAAAACAAATTTTAAAGTAATTTATTAAAATTATTATAGAAAATAAATTTTGTTGTTCAATGGATAAAACTAATTCTACTAGTTATGTTCTTACTAAATTAGAATTATGCAATATCAGGGAAATAGACAAATATTTTCATAAACTACTCTCACCTTGTGATGAACTTTGTAATAATAATTATGGTAATTTTTTTTTTTTTAAAAAAAGAGGGAGATGACACTCTAGGAAATAAAATTAGTTGTTAGAAGACAAGTAGTCCATCATTGCCATACGTAAAAGTTATTTTTAACGGTGCAGTGGCAAGAATAATATTTACTAGAGATTTATCCTAGCCAAAAAAAAAAAAGGCAACTCCTATAATGGCTAGAAGAGTTAATGGAAATAAAACAAAAATAAAAATTAAAGTAAAAAATGTTCCTATTTGAATAGGAAATAAAAAATTTATTATGTGAAAACTCTAATGTTTTTCTTTTATGAATGACGATTTTCTCTTGGGAACTAATTTTGTACAACATGTTATCCGATGGAAATGGATCAATCCACCATAGAATTCACTCATAATTGATAAAAACTATCCACATCTGTTGACGGTGAAATTCGGTCTGTACGGAGGAGACGAATCTCAGCCAATAAGTAGTGAGTTTCGGGAATCAATACCGCTTCTGAAGTGTTGGGAAAGGTGAGCCGGGAGGAAGAGAGGCGGTGGTTTTTAACGTAGTTCGACTAAATCCGAGCGGTACCGAATCTTACGTCCACGGCGGAAGTTTTATTGAGTAATTTACAGAAGTTCTGCTTACAAAATTGCTCCTTCCCCCTTTCTGCTAACAACATAAGCCTATTTATAGAGGAGGGAGAGGCTACACGTATTAATTACAAGCTACAATTGTATCATATCAAATAAATGAGAAAAGACAATGAAAAGATCATATTCCTACTATAGGCTGCGGAAGTAGGTTTCTTAGGCCGGCTTGTAGGCTTACAAATGTTACTGTGTCAAGCAAGATATTCTGATATCCCAAGCAAGGGTTCCTGGCCTCGGAGACGCCATGAGGGCCGTCGTAGGGAGGAAGCGGGCGCGAGTGGAGTGATTGACTGCTGTGCCGGGTCGATCCCAAGCCCTTATCGTTGGGTCGCGTTGTCGCTGGGATGTCGCTTCACGGACCGTACCTCGCAAGGTCGTTGTATCATGACAAGCGAGGCAAGGTTTGGTGCCTGAAATTACTTTGTCGCTATTGCTTGTGGGAGCGTGGATCTTAGTCTTCGTTGCACTCGATGGTTCGCCCTTATGAGGCTATTTTCAGTGTATAACAACATATTTTTCAGAGTTTTCTAGACTTACATGTAACAACTTCTCGCCAACAACCAAGCATGGTGAAATTAATACTTTAGAAATAAATTATTGAATTTTCCTATTGTTAAAACAAAACTTTAGCAAGGATTTTTTAAAACTATTGTCTTGTAAATCACAAAATTGTAATTTAAAATTAACAGGTACCAATAAAATAACTAAAGTCAAAGCTAATAGTTATATCCTTTGAAGCACCGACACTCCATATAGTAACCGTGTCTACATGTCCGTGTCGTTTCCGACACCGACACCTGTCGATACCGAAGAGACACGATCTGGGGCCGTGTCCGTAATTTCAAAAAGTTTGGACAAGCGTTCCCTATTTTGACATGCGTATCAAGCTTGAATATTTATTATTTATTTATTTATTTATTATTATTATTATTATTTATACTTAAATTATTTTGTGTTATAAAATTTTTAAATTATCTTAAATGTTCATTTTGGGTATTTATTTTCATATGAAAAAATGATAATTATAATATATATTTGTAAATAAGTACAATATTTTTTAATATTTACAAATATATCCTTATATTTTTAGTATTTACACATATCTCTCACGTGTCGGTGTCCTATATTTTTTGAAAATGCTATGTCCCCGTATCCGTATCCGCATTTTCTCGTGTCCACATATCAGTGTTCCTGCCACATAGGCTACATCAAAAGAAATATAGATGAATTTAAAATTCAAATAAAAGAATTACTAGATAAAGAACACATAAAACCCATCGGTTATCCTCACTATAACCCTTCCCTCATGGTAAGAAATCATTCAAAAGAAGTAATAAATTATAAAAGATTAAATCAAAATTTAAAATTTTGTGGATATTTTGTTCTTAGGAAAGACATCTTTTTTAATCAAATTAATCATGCTAATTTTTTTAGTAAATTTGATTACAAATCTGGTTTTTGACAAATTAAACTTATTGAAGACTCAAAACCACTAACAAACTTTTAGTGCACCTTATGGATATTATCAATAAAATATAATGCCATTTATTTTATGTAATGTACCACAAATATTCCATTGGTGGATAGATGGAAGCTTTAAAGATCTTAAATATTTCTTTGTGGTTTATATAAATGATATCTTAATTTTAGTAAAACATTGGAAGAACGTAAGTACCACTCACAAATAATCTGTGATAAGTGTACAGAAATGGGATAATTCTTAGATCTAAATATATTGAAGTTGAAAAAGAATGGCATACAATTTTTGAAAAAATAAAGCGAATTTATCTTTTTAAAAAAGCAAAAGGGATTTCTTCCAAAAGAATTTTTACCAAAATTCAATATCATATCAAAATTGCAAAAAATTCTGATCTAAATGAAAACTTCAAAAAGAATCCATCAATTATTTTGGAAGGAACAAAACTCCCTTGCATCTTTCTTATTAATCATGGCCCGTGGGATGTAACATATATCGATTTGGGCATTGTTGCAAAAATAACTTTTCAAAAAAGAACAACTAAAAGACTTTCCTAATGGTGTACCATATTGTCAACAAGATAAGTTTACTAAATATTATGCTATTCAAATTTCAAGTTCTTCTAGAGAAAGATTAACATAATGATTTCATTAACCATATCAAATATAGACTGAGAGAAGTAGAATCCAGGACTTTAAACATCATGAATCTAACCAATAAAATAAAATTAAAGCAAGTTACTTCGATAAATTGATAAATATGTTTGTAAAACAATTTATGAACTAACAATGGGGGAAATTTTCATTGAGATTGGAATAGTTTCAAAGCAATGGACGAATGGAGAATCTTTTTAACAAAATTAAACGCAAATTATGTCACTTCTACCACACAAGAAAGTGAAAAAGATTTACTGGACCATCTTTACAAAATCAACCAGATAGATGTACCTATAGAAAAACTTTATGATGTCCTTCACATGTATGAGAAAGACATTCTTTACGCATGTATAGTCACTGACAGTACTTCAAATAGCTCGGACAACATGGCCTAGTGACACTACGTAATATAGAAAATTAGATGGAGCCATAATATGTAGCATGTCGAAGTGTGGTGGGATCTTTGTGACTCATCAAGAATATGCAGATTCTTAGAGTAGCAAAGGATTTATGTCACGACTTAGGAAATAGAAGATTTATATGTAAGCAAATTGACTCAGATGGTCTTGGAAATAGAAGCATTGCAGTAATGTAATAAAGAAATCTGCATCATGCTTACATCCATTTTGTGTTTTTACACTTTGTGTAGTTGGGAAAGGAGGGAAAAATGCATTTTTTCCACTTGTGATATGGTTTTAATTTCAATTTATCTACCTATGTTTTAAAATGTGACAAAGAAATAATTTGTGATTTGCACCATTAATACTTTATTTATATGTATTAATTTTTCGTTCAAATCTAACAGATTTTGTCACTTATTAGTTACGTGCTCTCCAATGAACTCTAATTTAACCCTTATTTCACTCAATTATTCTCAATTTCTTTTTTGCGTAAGTTTGAAATTTTAAAGAAAAATTACCTTTGATTTCTACAAAATTTCTTTAGTTTCGAATTTAATTAGGCAAAAGAGAAAATAGGAAACAATGGGGTGAAATAAGGGTCAAATTAGGGTTAATTAGGAAATACATGACTGTTTGTGACAAAATTTATTAGATTTGGAGGAAAAATTAATATAAGTGGATAAAGTGTTAATTGTGCAAACCATATGTTGCATGTTTGTGATACTTTAAATCACGAGTGGATAAATTGAAATTAGGATCATACCATAAATCGATGAGTGTATTTTTCCCAAAAGGAAAAGGCAAGACAACATAAAATACACCTTGCCTAGTGTCACGGGTTGGTAACAAGCCAGCTAATGGTTAATCCCGTAGCACCAAGGAATAAATATTTCGAGCCACAAGGTACTAAAGAGCATAGCGAAAGATAAACAATTAAGGCAAATAATACATTCACAAGTAGGGGCAATCATAGTGCATCATATAGCATAAAGCAAGTCAAAGATAAGCACAAGACACTTAAAAATACAACTCATGCAATGCGGACAAAAGTGGATAAAATATGGGATAATGTAAATTGAAGAAGGGCTACTTCTTTCATTCATAGTAAACCTCATTATATAGTTTGAAGTGTGTAGGGAAAGTATCAAGTCACATATTCTAACCCTTTGACTAATGCCACAATGTCTCACTAAGGGTTATCAGACACTTCCCCTTTAAAGAACATTATGAGTTAAAGGCTTAATGACAAGAGCAGGCATATTTTTTGTGAGTTGACGTAAAGCCTTTTCTCTTAGTTCGAAAAGAGTTTTGTATATTATTTTACATTGACACAAAACTAAAAATCTAATGATAATGACCATGTACTTATCTATTCGCATGAGGATAAGTTACCTCAGTTAAAATTATAAAAATAATCCCAAAACAGGGAAAAAGGAAAAAATAATATACAAGTTGGATTGCTTCCAAATACATGTTAGAAGACATCCATTCTAAGTTTATTTTGTGCACCAAATTTCATGTCAAATAGAATATATTTACCTACTGAACTGGTGCACAAGATCAACTTGTAACACTTAGGCTTCTCTCTATTGCTCAAACTTTTGTATTCTCCTTAAGAATAAAATACATAGTCTCTTCCATTACATCTCTGTTTCATCCACTGTTGATAACTTTTTCTCACATATATATGCAAAGAACAAACCTTTAAATTTAAACCTCATAGTATGATAATCACAAATTACATCTTCTCATCTTTCATAATTCTTCTTCTTCTTTTTCTTTTCTTTTCTTTTTTTTTTTTGAAAACACTCATCTGTGAGATTTAAAAAAGAGGAAAATAACAATGAAACAAACCTAAAAGTTTGATGCATCAAATGTGGAAATGATGGTGGAAGAAACATAATAAGCAATAAATTCTTATTTGCATCCTTTTCAAAAATAATAAAATCAATACAAGACTCATAAATGAAATTGACTTATGTGGACTTTATTTCAACATCAATAGTATTCATACCTTTACTATAATATCAATATTGTGTAGACTACCATAGTTTAATTAAATCATATGTTATTGAATTGAATGAATGTCACAATAATTAATTATTATAGATCAATTAATTATGTGATCAAATTAATGGACATGTAATGACACTTAGGTCATTGATGGATTTTAGTGATGTGTGCCTTGTCATTGGGCTAATGATGATGGGTTAATTAACCCATTGGGTTCTAGTAAGGCAAGTCTTTACTTATACATTAGTAGAGCTGTAGTTGCCCCATTAAGAATTTAGATATAGTTTTCTTTCCCTTTTCTCTACTAGGGTTCTTAGGATTGAATCTACTAAAGAAACTTTTGCTATAATGGATTCCCGAGCAGCACCAGGTATTATCTTATTATTATTAATTAAACTTATATGTACAGATTTGATACTTTATAACATGATTCAATAGACCTGCTGATTTGACTATTTTAATTTATCCTATTATTTCAACAATTGTTATTAAAGTTATTTTTTTTTTCATGTTACAAGGTTCAAATTTGTGTAATTTTTTTTAAATAATTTTATATAATTAAATCATTGAAAATCCATAATATATGATAAGAAAAATTTTGGGTTAAACATTAAATTTTTTTCTGCCACTTCTATATTGTTTAATTGCATAAATTGATTATAAATTTTATGAATTGTGAGATAGAATTACGAATTGAATTAATTTAGTTTTTCCAAAAACAATTGATTTCTTAAATTCGAATAATTTAAAGGAATATTTTTCAAATCAATTTATGATTTGATCTCAAGGGTATGTGATGTGATAAATGCACAAATCAATTTAAACAAATACTATTCAAAACTAAAATTGTTTGAAATTCATTTTTTTTTTGTTACAAAAAGATTATTTTGATATAATTTAGCCTAATTATTGGAGAGTTGTTCAAATTGGTTCATGATTCTATACTAGAATATTTAGACAAAGAAAAGCTCTCAATGAATTGTAAAAATCTGAACATAAGTAGCATCAATTTCAAAATTTTTCCATTTAGGAAACCTAACGTAAGTTCAATACTTTTTCTCTTAAAATTATATTTTTTTCAATAATTTTGTAAAATTAATAAAGGGATTAGTTTTAGATAAATTTGGGCAAAGATACCCATACAAAAATTGTTTAAAATATGGCTGAATTAAATGAGTTTCCAAACCAGATCATATCTGATTATATAGTTGACTACTTGTGTCAATGATGTGTAGGGCCATGTACCACCATAAAAGTGGCAAATGTTGATAAAATTATGCTACTGTTCTCTACTCTCCAAACTCTATTTGTGACAATTTTTTCAAATTTTTTAAAAAATAAAAATATTTTATTTATTTATTATCTAATTTATTTTAGTAATTATTTAATGTTATTTAGGCCTAAAAATTTATTATATGTTTGCTATATATTGGACTACTATTTATAATTTTTGTAGAATTTTTTGGAAATAAAAATATTTTATAGAATTATTGTCCTATTTATTTGATTATTAATTTCATTTTTTTGGACATAAAAAATTTACTATATGACTGTTATATATTATAATATTGTATGTAATTTTTGTGGATTGATTTGATGTTTTTACATATTTGAATATTTTTTGGATTATTGAGTACAATTTATAAAAATATGTAAGAATCAATTTTGCTCAGATTATGCAAAATTTTGTGCAATTGTGTACTCACATATTATGGGACCATTTGCATAAAATTTTGTTGAATTAAATTTTAGAATTGTATCTAATATCTAGAAGAGTGCTATATTAATAATATATATGCCCTATTGGTATAATATTATTAACATAGTTTGTTGGTGATAATGTCAGTATTAAAATTACTTGTCATGTTCCTAAAATTTTAAATACTCTATTAGTGTTGCATTTCATAATATAATATTGTTTAGAATTGCAAAGTTATTGAGAAAATAATATAGTATGACTACGTTGAACATACAACTTTAGAAATTTTTCATAAATTGTTATTTATTCAATTTTCTGTTACCTATGTAATTGATTATCGTGAAGATAGTAAATGGGACCAATTATGAGAACTAGATTGAGTGAAAGATATTTAGGCTAAATTATTAATATCATATCTGGCAATCACCAAATTTCATATTTGGCATGGAGAGAAGGAAAGTTAAAGATAGATAATGACTTTACTCTACATAAGGGCTCTTCATGAAAAGTAGACACACCTTAATAGAGTGTACATGATGGTTATGATGCATACTAAGGATAAGACTATCATGAAAGAAATTGCTAACTCTCCAAATGCCAAAGTGATTATGGATTTTATAACTAATAAGTTTGTAAAGTTTGATAAGGCTTAAAAGGATTTTACTTCTCGTTGTTGGATAAAATTATTTAGGATAGTGTTAGTGGAATTAGTGAGTATATTGTAAAGCCGGTATATTGTTATGATTGCTCATAGGCATGAAAGTAGATGCAGAATATAATAATTTGATTGAGCATATTTTAGATACTTTTCTAGTTAAAATTGATGTTGTTTAGAAATCATATCACACTTAAGAAGGTGATTAAATTTTCAGTAAAATGACTTTTATAGTTAGTTAAATAGAAGATGACGTAAAGAATTAAAGGATCTTTATACTCACTTTGTTTCATATGGATCGAGTGTTGAGCATGAAAATCAATCACACCTTAAAATACCTAATTTTGAGAAACAAGAAAGCTGGTTTGAGTACGTATCACAATAAATCAAGATGTTCCACTGGCTCTAGTGAGACGTTTTGTCAAACACTTGATGGTTAAATGGAGGTGCAATCCTTTGTATTACAAATTTATTATAACCATTAAGAAACAAGAGGAAGCCAATAAAAGCCAATAGTCAAATTGGAAACATGGAAAAGTATAAGATTAATACGTAGGAGTAGTTGCCATTTGGAAATTAGAGAGCTAGTGAGTTAAATACTATGGTTAGATAAAAAAGGGTTACAATTAATGTGAGATCCTCAATATTATAAAATAGATGTCTAAGTGATATCTCCACATCATGACCTAGACTTATTCTTTTTGATGTGTGTATTGATTACATCAAGGGAGATACTCTTTGCCAGAGTTAGTGGACCAGAATGATGAATGTATTAGAGTTGATTCACAATAATGTAGGTGAATTGATTGCCCCAAGTGCTATGGGTGGATACTAATATTTCACCTTTATTGATAATTGTTCAAGTTTTGTTTAGGTGGAAATATTCACTGAAAAGTTAGAATCCTTTAATTCTTTTGGGGTTTTTAAAGTTAAGATTTAACTAAAAAATGATAAGAAAATCAAGTATGTCAATTCTGATGAAGGTGGTAAGTGTTAAGAAAATATAATAAACTGATGTAAATTTTGGTTATTCAATAAGATATTTCTAGGATTATGAATTTTTTAATGCTAACAACCTTATGCTTGGAATTTCCAAACTGTTAGTGTAGATGGGTTCCCTAGACCAATTTGATTGAGTGCTATGGCAGCCACAACTAAACATTCTGTGGATTAGATATTAAAG
>JANHAO010021957.1:0-12402 GCA_026873985.1 Saraca asoca
CAAATTCCAACGGATTTTGCTTTAATTCCAACGGAATTCCAACGGATTTTGTCCGTTGGAATCCCGACAGTTTTTTGTAGTGGATGTTAATCAATTTTGTCCAAGGTTAATCAAATGTCATATTTTAGCACCAAATGTCAACTTTGCCCTTATCCATACACATTACTTTCATTTGTTGCAAACAATTATATATATATATATATATACATGTATGTATCAGAATCGTATCCCTTTTGTCTCAAAACTCTCCAGACCAAATAGCCGGTCAAAATGCTTGGTAAATGAAACCTTTTAAATGTTTTAAAAATCAAATTAGATCGTATTAAATCCAATAATATTATAAATAAAAGTTTAAATAGAATGATCCTTCGCTGTTCCAGGTTACGTTCAAGACATATTTTACAATTTTATATTTTCATAAAATTAATAATTTGTTATAATAAAACGTAAAGTAAAAAAGGGGGGGGGGTTCAAATCATGCCTTGTAAATGGCATCTTAATGGCAAAGAGTCATAAGACTTAATAGCTCTATGTTCACGGCCTTTCAAAAACATAAGTTACAAGCAAATCAATGCACCTAGGAGAGATATTTGTAACATAATGTGTGGAGGTTAATGGGTTTTGATATATCATAATGGTTTTGGTGAGCAACGGTTTTATTCCCTTTCAGTCATCCGTTTACAGTCTCTCTGTTAATCGACAATTAATTGTTATTTATATCTTGCGTTCATGTTGCAACGGCAATTGGTATGTGAAATGTGAAGACGAATAGTCTATTTATCTCCATATATATGACGGCGGAATATGAATGGGAAGTGTGCCAAGGTACAATGAGAAATATTTTATATTATATTATATAAGAAATTTTATAAATACTAAGTTTATTGGGCAGATACAATAGCCACCTTGTTGGACACCGTGTCAAGCGCTACTGCATCTCAATTATTTCATATGCATAATTTTAATTATCTTTTTTTTATACTATTGTTATGTATTATTCATGATTGATAAAAAAAAATGTTTATTGAATATTATTTTTCTATTCTTGTATCTCGCTAGTATAATTTTATTTTATGATTATTTCAATTCCAATACTATGTGATCACAGGAACAACACATATGATACTAGAAGTGCAGATGCAATAGAATTACTAGTCGTGTATAACTTATTTTCTCTAACAAGTTAAAATATGATTAAAATATTATTTTAGCCTCATGTAAATGTAAATTTTTTTAATTTAATTCTTATTTAATCTCCGTTCTCAATTTGATGAGTTGTGATATTAACAAATATATTTGTTTATATAGTCCTACTTTTTTTCTCATGTTTAAAAAATATATTACTTTAATTTTAGATTATATTGATGGAGTATTAAATAATTTTAAATTGATATAAAATTACACAAATATGATATATATAATCAACATTTTAAATCTAATAGTAAATTTGGTGAAAAAGTCCGATGCCAAATGATTATATATAATAAAATGTTAATAACTGTCAAGAATATGATGGAGAAACTAAATCGTATCTTTATATTTAAACTGAAATCCGAATTTGACATTAATTGGGGAATAGTTTTCGAACTTGTACGGAATTCAAATTCCTTTTATTATATATAATAAGTCCTTTGCTTGACTACTGATACCTGAAACAAACACTGCTTGACTCCCAATCTTCACTTGTTGATGGCATCCGCATCAGAACCAGATTGGGGAAACTTACCAGCCCCTGCCCTTGGCTTGGTTCTAGACAACCTCTCAGACGTCATAGATCATGTTTGGTTTAGTGCAGTTTGCCAGCAATGGCAATCAGTTGCAAAGGTCTACCATAATCATCAAAAAAAGCACCAGAACCAAACACTCCCCATGCTATTGATCCCCACCAGAAGAAAGAGCAGAACAAAACCAGGTATCTACAGAAAGAGCAGAACAAAGCGAAGCTTGTACAGCATTGCAACAAACAAAGCCTACCATTTGAAATTACCAGTACCTTACAAAAGACGGTGCTGTGGATCCAGCCACGGCTGGTTAGCCACCGTGGATGCGTACAGCATTATAACCTTACTAAATCCATTCAAGAATGTAGAGCCCATCCGTTTGCCGCCCATCGCGCCGTGGCACGGCTCGTATTTGAAGAACTATGACTGTGGCATCTTGAAGGTAACTTTGTCTGCAGACCCGACACAAAACCCTAATTACGTGGTTGTAGCAATCTATAATGCTTCTAATCATCTCGCTTTCATCAAACCTGGACAAAAATTCTGGACTTATGTTGACAAAGATAAAACGTGCTTTACGGATATTGTTTTTTACAAAGATCGAGTCTTTGCCGTGGGACACTGGAGTATGATTGTGTCTTTTGATCTTTGTTATTCATCTGATCCTGCTGGTCATGATGTGGTGATTCCAGATGTTGTCGCGGAAAAATGCAGGCGATGTGGATATTCGGAAAGGTCATATCTTGTGAAATCATTGGAGGGCGATTTATGGATGGTTAAGAGATTTTTGGCTTATAGTGATGAGAAGGATGAAGATATTCGAAGTATTGGTACTGAGAGCTTTATGGTTTATAAACTGGAATTTGATGCAGAAACTGGGAAGGTAATTCGAAAGGTTAAACTTGACAGCTTGGGAGATAATGTGTTGTTCATTGGTGACAATGATTCAATGTCTGTTTCGGCTTCTAGATTTTCGGATTGCTTGCAGAAGGATTCGATTTACTTTACAGATGATTTTATTGATGACCTATTCCCCGATCCTTATCCATCAGGGCCTTTTGATATGGGAATTTATAATGTGAAGAATGGAGGATTCAGTCAGCATTGGCCTTTTGATGATTCGTTTAAGATAATGCCACCTGCACTTTGGATTCTACCACCGCTTGAATGCAACTGAAATTATTCGCTTGTGTTAAGTATTTTTACCCTGCTGTTGAAGTTTGTTTTCCCACTTTTTACTGTGTTAATTATTTAATCAAATCTTCTCGTTTGGTTGATATTTCAGAGCAGTTGCTTTGTTTCGATCGGTTGGGCAAAATGGCCTTAATTGGTCCAAACCAACCGAGGATCACCCTTAGTTGGTACCTTGCACTTTTCAATTTAAAAAAATATGTAAATTTAGATGACACAGTGAAAGAATTCATCTTTATTATTATAAATATTATATTTACGTCGATAATCATGGAATCTTTTGATTTCCTTTTAAGTTATGAGTTATTTTATTTGAGTTTGACCTAATTTTTAATTGTAATAAATTAGTGATAGTTTTTAATTACTATTTTTTCTCTATATAAGTTAGGTTTGTGTGTTGGAAAAAAGGATAATTACAATTCTCTCTATGCTTGAAGCCCGACACGCGCGGTGGGTGAATAAGAGAAAGGGTAAATTTAGGTAAAGTTCATTAGGTGTTTATCATCAGTTTTCTACTCAAATTATGTCACGTCTATTAGTTGCTCTACTAATTATCATTAATAATTTATTATAATAGTTATTAGTCAAAAATCAAATCCAAATTATAATTATTAATGATAATTAATAAGGTAATCAATACACATCTCATAATTTGAATGAAAAATTTGGCAGCCAACATTTAAGGAACTTTACCTAAGTTTTGTCCTAAGAGAAACTCCTCTTATATTACTCTAATTCTCAATCTTCTGGTATCATTATTATTTTACTTTTGTAACATTTTATCAGCATAAAACTCTTCTAATTTGAGTTATGGGGTTGATATATATATATATATATATATATATATAAATAGGTCCTTTATTTTCCAAATTTATGTATCTCCTACTTTTAGCCCATTCTTAATTTTTTTATTTAAGAATTTCAAAATTTTGGGAGTGGTGGTGAATATTATTTTATTGGTGAAAGTTTTATTAAGTTATTTTTTGATTCAATTTATGATCCAAGGTTTTTAAACAAAATATTCAAAAGTGACATTTTCAAGTTCCAATGATTATAACTTTGGTATATTTTATTAGATTTCTTGCTTTTATTAAACTCTAATCAAGTTACTTTTCACACCATGAATCTTAATTAAAATTATTTTATAGTATTCCATTGAATGATTAAAATTTATAATATTATTTCTTTATAATGCTATCTAAGATTTAAAATAATATTTGGTGCATTGAAAAAAAAAAGGTGAGTATCCATCTTGTCAAACTTTTCCCCAATATTGATATTATGCTTTTATGAAGATTGTTAATTTTTTTCAAATTTGTTTCTTTATGAACTAATATTTTCAATAATAATTTATCATGAGATTAAAGATATATAAGTTTTCTGACTCAAAGATTCTTCAAAGATATAGTCACAAATTGTGATTTGAATTGGAAGGGGAAAATTTTAGTTAAGTGCTTTTATCTCTTATTTTTGTTAATATTGAATATTCTTTATTGTTGGTATTATATAATTTTCTTGTTAAAAAAGAATACATTATCTATCATTTCATGCCTCAAATGTGATCCTGAAGTAGCAATACCAAAGAGAAAAACCTTAAAAATATTTTAAATTGATTTCATATTTTTTGTGACTGAACAAAATAATGAGCTCTTAATGAAAAATCATAAGTCCACCTAATTGGTACTATTCCATTCCTTGGAATGAATGCAATAACTGGAAAAAGGTTTCAGCACAAATGAGGTTATAGTTATAATTGTGGTCGTGGAAGTAGCCAAACTAGTTATTACAATCGTGGTGGTTATAAATAATCACAAAATTACTTCCCATCACAGAATTGGGAGAATTATGAAGAGAAAGGATAATATAATAAGAACTCAAAAGGTTCAGAAAATATATGTTATTATTGTGGTATGAAAGGGCGTTGGTTATGTACATATTGTATGTGCAAACTTCTTGTAGAACTTTATCAAGCCTCACTCAAGGGGAAAAACATGTTGAGGCAAATTTTATTTATGAAATAATGCCTTCAACCATGATCCTTATGATGTAACACTGTTGATGTAATAGATTTCTTTGAACACCTTGAAGGAAGAATTGATCATTTGATTGCTAATTGTAGCATCCAAAAATAAAAATTATTTCCAATTTTTCTAAAAATATAGACACTCACCACTTTTTAATTGGATCAAAAATCAATATTGACATGACTGACAATTAATAATTGGTGAAAATTATATCAATATAATATTTGATAATATAAAATTGATTGAAGGCTCCAGAAGGGCAAATATAATTTTATCAGGAGAAATACAAATAATTATAAATGATGCATTATTGTCAACTAAGTCTCGAAAAAACTTATTAAGCTTTAGAGATATACAATGGAATGCAAACTACATTGAGACAATAAATAAAAGCATATTAAATATCCTTATATTACAATTGATGTCTTGCGGAAGAAAAATATATTGGAAAATTTACCAACATTTTCTTCTAGTTTGTACCACACAAATATAAATCTGATCGAAATACATGCTATAGTGAACTAGAAGTTCAATGATAAAAATATTTTCACTATTTGACATGATTGGTAATGATGATACAAAAAATCATTGAAAATTTATATGATCATCCATTAAAGAACCTGAAAATTCTTTAAACTAATGAAATTTCATGTACTTCTTATTCTCAAGGAAAATTAATTAAATGCTATCATTAATTAAAGTTAGATTGAGCCTCCAGCATTTTTGGAACAAATACAAGTTGACATACATGGATCTATTTATCCACCATATGAACCATTTAGATATTTTAATTGATGCTTCAATACGTTGGTCACATTTGTGTTTGTTGTCAATCTGTGACATGGTGTTTGTGAGATTTCTCAACTAATTTAACTTCAAGCACAATTTTTTGATTATACAATTAAGATAATACATCTTGATAATGCTAGTAAATTTATATCTAAAGCCTTTAATGATTATTGTATAACAATTAGAATAATTATTGAACATCTTGGAGCATGTTCATATGTAAAATTATTTATCTAAAATAATTTATTTCAATGTCCCAAATTATTAGCTATATCATTGTACAAGAGAATAAGACTACTTAGATCTTGAGGGACTTACAAACTTTACATGTTGTAGAATGTTGATGATAAAAATGAGGAAGGGATAAAGAAGTCCTATATCGATGAGAAGTCAAGTGAGCTTATGTCTTATAAGGCTAGGGGCTCACCCCCTCCCACAAGTGAGGGCCCCTGATGGGATAAAACCATGAGGAGCCAACAGGGGAAACTTCGTAAGACATTCCAAAGCAGACAATACTTCCTACGCTAAGATGGCAGATCACCTTGATCTTCATCGGTGGTACTCCTCACCCAAGTAAGGGCCATTTTAAGGAAAAAGGACAAAACTGTGTGAATACATCCGAGGGTGAGATGGTGCTATACCTACCCTGTCGATACATCCAAAGTGGACAATATCTCATTAGAGTTAAGTTCACCTCGATCATCATCATTGGTGCCATATGTGGGGACCCCCTGCCTATACCACGTATAAGCCCACCCGACTTGGGGGGCTTATATTGATGGTAAAAATGAGGTGGGAATAAAAGAAGTCCCACGTTGATGAGAAGTCGAGTAAACTTATGCTTCATAAGGCTGGGGGCTCACACCTTCCCATAAGTGAGGCCCTTTTAAGGAAAAAAGACAAAACTATGTAGATTCATTTAGGGGTGAGACGACGCTATACCTATCCCATTGATACATCCAAAGCGAACAATACCTTACGTAGGTTTGATCCCCACAGATGATGCCAATGATGATGATCGAGGTGAACTTGGCCCATGTGAGGTATTGTCCACTTTGGATGTATTGACAAGGTAAGCATAATGCCATCTCACCCCTGGATGTATCTGCATGATTTTATCATTTTTCCTTAAAAGGGCCCTCATTTGGGTGAAGAATGCCATCGATGAAGATCAAGGTGGTTTTCCATCTTAGCCCAGGAGGTATTGTCTGCTTTGGAGGGTTTGACAGGGTTCCCTTTGCTGGCTTCTCACGATTTTGTCCCATTAGGGGTCCTCACTTATGGAAGGGGGTGAGCCCTTAACCTTATAAGGCATAAGCTCACTCGACTTCTCATCGATGTGGGACTTCTTTACCCCCTTCTCATTTTTACCATCAATGTAAGCTCCTAAAGTTAGGTATACTTGTGCATAGTGTAGGTAGAGGGTCCCCACAAATGGCGCCAATGATGATGATCAAAGTGAACTTGCCCCACGTGAGGTATTATCCACTCTAGATGTATTGATAAGGTAGGCATAGCACCGCCTCACCCCTAGATGAATTCACATGGTTTTATCCTTTTTCCTTAAAAAGGCTCTCACTTGTGGGAGGGGGTGAGCCCCTAATCTTATAAGGCACAAGCTCACTTGACTTCTCATTGATGTGGAATTTCTTTTACCTCCTCTTCATTTTTACCATTAACATCAGACTTGTATGCATCAAGTCAGTAAATTTTCATTAGATCTCCTATTCATAATTGGCTTTGGTTAGGAGCCATATCTTTTTATACACATTTAAAAATTTTAATTGTGTGCTATATATTTCTATTACTCTACCATAATGCACAAAGATAAGCCTTCATAAGAGGCTAAGAATATAAGTATGGATATGAATTTTATATTCTTAAATATCAGGAGGAAAAAATATGCAGCTGTAGAAATAATACAATCATCATGATCCTCATACAAAGTAATATGAACTTTAAGTTCAAAAGATGATTGATTTACAAAGTATAGCAAATCTATTGCCAATTATATTAGTGACTTAAAGAGAAAATACATGTTGTATATCGATTGCAAATGCTTTAATATAGATAGATGTCCTAGTTGGACAATCCATTTATTCTATAGCAAATGAGCTTAGAACATGTCAGAAGCATGTTAAAACTATTAGTTTTAAATAAGAAAATCTTCAAAAGAGGAGAAACAAATGAACAAAATGACTTTATTGAAAAGTCAAGTACTCTTGAAGATAATCGAGACATAATTAAAGACAAACTTCTAGAAAAAGTTCAGGTCCTAAAATTTGTAGAAACAAAGAGATTTCAATTGATTATATCTCTAATGCAAAAGATAAAACTAAGAAAGAAATAGTTGTCAACAATATTTTTCATAGAATGTAACGCTCAATACTATGAAAAGTAGTAAGGATCTTGAATTCAAATTTAGAAAAGAATGATATATGATCATTGATCAAAGAGAAAAGGTGTAATTTAGATAGAAATGCAAAATTTAACTTTACTTGCAAAGTCACTACAAAAAAACACGCAATTATCAATAGAAATTTTCGTAGATTTTTCTGTTGGAAATCCATTAGAAATTCGACTAAAATTGAAAAGGTCATTAGTTACTGACCACCATAATCCATTGAAAATATTTAAAAAATTCCGTTAGAAATCTTTCATACATTAAAATCTGTCAAAAAATAGGCATGAATTTTAAAAAATTTTGCTCATTATTTCTAATGAATTTTCCAACAGAACTTAATGTACAATAGACTTTTTATGGAAATATCCATCAAAATTTGAAAAAAAAAATTAATCCATTGGATACTCGATCTGCTGCTCATTTTTCTTTTCTTTTACTTCTTATGCCACACCAAAACTCTTTCTTGCTTTCCTAACTTAAATCTTATGTTTTTAAGATATTTTTCACAAATTTCAACTGATTAAATTGTTCTAACTATTTTATTTTATATTTTTATCGATTGTTTTTGTTTAAGTATTACATGTTTCATGATTTAATTGACTTTTTTTATTTTGCTTTATGTAGTTTTGGGCTTCAATTTGTATGTGAGTTTTTTTTTTCCATTTTCTTTCTTAGACACTAGGTTAGTATATATTTATAATTATTAATTGATTAATTATTAACAATTCTTCATGTTTTAGGAGATAATTTTTAATTATTAGTTGTATTTTCTTGTATGATAGAATTAGAATTGACTAATTATATATGTTGAATTGTATATATTTTGAATTAGATTATGTAGGATTAAGTAGTTAGATAATATACGTAATAGTATTGTTGATATTACTTTAAGAATTGCATATATTTTGAGTTAAAATATGTTTTTATTTTAAAAATTATATATATTTTGATTTTGTAAATTTTTTAAATGAGTAGGAATCAGGCAAATGATACTGAGTAGGAATCAGGCAAATGATACTGTCATTCAATGTGCAATATGTTAATTTGTTACCTGTATATATGAGTACTAAATTACTTTATTCATATTTCAATATATATGATTATTTTCTAATTATGTCATATGTGAATATTTGTAGATGATAGGTTGCAAGGTAGATGAAGAGGTAGAAGACAATGGTCATAGGGACGAGGTTTCCCCCATGATTCCCCTAGTAGTAGCTCACCTATGATAGCCGGTCAAAGCCCGCCAGCTGTCATTCCTTCTTTCTACACTTTTATGGCCACATCCTAATATGCATCTAGCTAGATGGAGCCACCTACACAAGTGTTAATGCAAATGCAATTGCAGCAGTAGTAGGACTCGTCTCTCAAGACATAGAGGATACCATCACAGATGGTGCCTCCATCTTAAGGAAATACATATGCCTCTAAACAACCTCCACTCCCTGGGGTACCCATACTTGGTCTTGGGGAGACCATTATGCCATATAGGATAGGGTATGTATTTTTTATTATAAATTTTATTTTTGACATGAAATTTATTTTTTAATTTCTTAACTATATTTATTTTTATTTGTTAATTAGGTTTTACCTAACACACGAGCCAGTAAGCACTATACATCACATCATCATCAGCAAGTATGAGAATGTATGACTTACGTGGCAGAGTATTCTAAAGCTGCACAATCTTATATAAGCAACTTCTCTTAACTTGCATTTTTGTTATTAATATATTGTATGTTTGGTAGTAAAAATATTACATTTATAATATCAAATAATTAATTATTTTAAATTGTAAGAGAATTTCAACAAAAGAAAGGAGGATTTGGCACAGACTTAAGTATAAAGAGGTCCTAAAGGCTCTGCAAACATGGCTAATGATGTGATAGAGCCATCTAATAGTGATTTGTAGGGTGGGACCAAGAAGAGACAAGTCCACAAGTTAGGATTTGAGGCCACGATGGGATGGCTAGATCAATCACTGCATCTCGCAATGAGAATGTGTCATATACTGCACTGGAACAACTTATGCACACTATTGCTAAGATGTAGCAGTAGATGTAGATTATTTTTGCTCAAATGGAACACCTTTTGCAAACTCAATGGCAGCAAAGCAAGCACTCGTTGCTTCCTCCACCTCATTCATATGGTTACCACCAACCCCCAACTTACTACCAACTGCCTCTTGCCTACATGTATCCACTGCCACTGCTACAACTAGTTCAACCACCACTAGTTAGAGGCATTGGATGGCCCATTGGCAAGCAGCAATAGTAGGATGTTACTTGAGATCAGAAGATTGTTAATTAGTTCTTCTTCGATTTTAGATTGTAGTTATATTTTTATATTTTTATTTGAATAATACGTTTCATACATTATTGATTTAAATAATATAATTTATGAATCATTTTACTAATTTTATATATTCATAATTATTCATGTGCATCATATTTTAATTTTTTATTATAAATTAAATATTAATTTTTAAACATTAGAATTAAAAAACATTAAAAATAATATTTTATTACTAATTAAAATTAGTTTTTAAAAAAATTAAAAATAGAATTTCTAGAAAATTATATTAATTAAATTTTTTAAAAAAAATATTTATTACAACAGATTTTCAATGACTTTTATGACAAAATTTTTGAAGGATTGCCCATGGCTTTCTAAAGGATTACCGATAGCTATTCTGAAGGATTTCCAATAGATAAAAAAGAAAAAAAAATTCTATGAAAAAAATATTGTCCTCTAAAAATCCATTAAAAATAAATTTTTAACAGATTTTTCTGACAGAAAAAATTTCTAACTATGAATTCACTAACAACCATTTTCCATTGGAAATTGGTATTTCTTGCAAATTTTTCATAATTTTCCACAGGATTTTCCATTGAAAATTGCACATTTTTTTGTAATGAGTGAAAAAACTTCCAAAAGATGTTAAGTCAATGAAACTCCCAGGAGATGTGAATCTAACAAGGTACAAATATCTAATTGTGCTAAAAAATTGAGAAAAATAAGTTATAAATATAAAGTATGATTTGTAACAGAAAGGTTTTTACAAAAATTACCATTGGCTATAAGAAATATATATTTGCATGTGGTGAATACAATTTTATTGTAATATATCAAAACTTGATATGCATCATGAAAGAAGGGCTTGAATCTAGAGAGACAAAATTTCAAAAAATTTTCCATGAAAACTCCAATTCAAGCTCATCCCAAGATCTAATTGGCATGGGTTTGTTCAGAAAAACACAAAGGAAGCAAAACTAACCTTTAGTCCAGCTCGAATCGCAGTGGAAAGGCATGAATTTCTCCAGTCACCTTAGGAATCCAAATGTCCTCCCTCCACCAGTATCCACATCGAAAAACACCATCTCATGGCCCTTCAAGCTTCCTCCATGTGCTAGCAAGGAATTGGAGCTGAAGCCACCTTGAAAAGGGCAAAAGAATGGCGGCGGGAACCCTTCCGTTCCACCATGGCTGGCCATGGCCGAAGCTTGGAGCTCTCGGCTCCTTGGCCAATTTTAGCCTTCACAAGGCCATTGGCCATCATGGCCAAAACGACGTCGTTTCACTTAAGGGGGGAAGAAAAAGTTTTCTTATTTACAAAACAGCCACCAAAGTTTCAGAAAACTATAACTTGGCCCCAACGTAATTTCACTAAATTATATTTTAGTCCCTGAAAACAATTTTCAGTCCAAATTTTTGCCCTCTTCAATCTGGTTCTTGGACATACAATATATCCAAATATGGCCATATTATTTTCCGTTATGCGTGTGACCCAATAGGCCTCTGAAATATTGGCAAAAGTCCAAAATGCTCTTCAAACCCTTTGAAGGCATATGAAATTAATCCAATTAATTTCATGATCAATTTCTCTAATTAATCACTTGGACTTTAAGCTATAAGCGGACTCTAGCAAGCCATTATAGCTACCCAATTTCCGACAGGGGTCTTCGAGATGACAAGCCTGTCTGTGCGTGATTTTGGTGTACATATCTATGCTACACCGTGCATGATACAATTCTTTCATTACCTATATCAGATCAGTCAGAGGTATGGATTCCAGTCAACCTCTATAACTAATCATAGTTTCTTAACATCGTGAATTATTTGACTCAAAAGAATTTGAGCACTCAAATCTCATTTGAGTCTCAATTTAGCCTTGGGCCCAAGACTTACTGAGTCAAACCAATTTGTTGAGTGGCCGTGGATATCAACTCCGAAGAGTGGTAATGAATCCTATCTTGAATGGGCAATGCCTAAC
>JANHAO010021958.1:0-12362 GCA_026873985.1 Saraca asoca
AACTTGAAGATTAATGTTGAGGTTTGGTTCCTTCATTCTACATTCCATTTGTTGGCCATTTCTTTCCTATTTCCTCTCTGTTTTGATGTGAATATCTGAGTTGAATGGCTTCATTTGATTTAGATGTTATATGATTATTGCTTAATGATCAATATTAGGAAGAGGATAGGAAAACTAGGCAATGCATTGAGCTTTTGATGTGTTGTCTGTTTGGCTGAATCTTGATTGCTTAGGATGGATTCATTAATCATTCCATGGCTTCTTGTTATGATTATCAACAATTGAATGAACATTTAGTAAACAAGGATGCATTAATCTCAAGTTGATCCCCTTGGCTGGTTAGTTTATCTATTTGCATTTTCATTTCTGCATATAGTTGTATGTTAGTGTAGTTTCTGTTAGCTTAGATTCTGCCAACCCCTCCCCCCCAATTTACATCTCCTAATTTAATTGATATCATCCACAAATGATCTTTGGGTTTGACTCAGTGTTGCTTTATGCTATAAGTAGAGTAGTGCAATCCAGTTTTATAAATTTCTAATTTGATCGGCCGTGACAAACCGCAATCATAGACTCATCAAATTGTTTATCCAATCATTTTTACATAGTTTACCCTTTTGTTTTCAATAGTTTGTGCCATAATTTTTTTCATACAAAATTAAAAATCCTTGCATGTTTTAACATATTAAAAAATACATTTAACATTTGAATTTAATTATTCATTTTTTATATTCTACAATTGTCATGACCCAAAAACCTAATCATGATTGGTATGAATATCACCTTTTATTTGGATATTCACTAACCTTTACCATTTATCCCTGTTATAGTTATCTTAGAATTTCCTTAAAGATATTTACTTGAATTTCATTAGCTAGCTAGGATGTAGCAAACTTAAGAAGGAAAAAGATGCTCATAGAAAAATATACATATATTATATAATTTACACTAGTATTACCCAAAAGGCCTATGCCAACTTACTAGATTGTTCTAAAGTTCACAAATAGTTTTTAAACAAGTTAACTTCCACTTCCCTAAAGCCTAGGAACCATTCCTAAAGTACCTTATGTACTTCTCAAATAAGGCATTCAAAAGAAGTTAAATTAACCTATGTCTTACCATAACATCAAAAGCATAGATTAATATAACTAACCTGTGACCCTTCTATTTTTAAGTTTTCTAAAAAAGGTTGGCAAAGTTGTTTACATATTGATGGTAGACCTTTAATGGCAAAATCATTCTAGGGCCATCATTAAAATTACATTGGGCGGTTCCAAGGGAATGATTTTAACATCATGGAGAACTTCACATCCTGCTAAATTCAGGATGATGGCATAATGTATATCTATTTGATATGATCCTAAGAGGCTTAAGACTATGGTGATGAAAGTGTCAGCAATGACTTCCATCAATTTATTATCGATTCTTACTTATCAGATGTAGGATTTGCAACAATGTCTTGAGAATCTAAAAAAAAAAACATTCCATAGAAGAATGAGTCTGGGGCTCAGTGAATAATACATAGCAAACTTATGAATTCATCAAACAACAGAAGGCATACATATAAGCATTCATACTTCAACTATATAGCTATTTCTCATAAGCAAATATTGAATATCAGAGACTCATAAGGAAGTTCACATCACATTTTTCTTAACACATTAAGCCGAGTTGGGCTCCAGTAGCCATAAGCTATCATTTTTTTTTGGCTTACTATGTGTTTTAGTCTTATAATAACATATCTCCACATTTCATATGGCAACAAAACTAATCATACAATATATAATAATAACTATAAATCTTCTTGTTAGTCTAGTCTAGCCTTATCTTGCACAAACCTAGTCTTATCTCTCTAAGTCAACCTTATCCCACTCATCATTTTAGAATACATAGATCCAGGATCTAGTTCATTATTCCTATCATGCCTCATCAATTTCACATTATCATATTTCATCCGCATCTATGGTGTCACACACCATTCCATATCTCACGAATGCTATCACACTTTACACAACAAGATTATTCACAATAACTGTATTATAACAATCACATGTTTTCTCAGTTACTATCATACTTTCTTGTTTATGACTTACTTTCTTAAGATATCTTTATTGTTATGCTAGAATTCATTAGGGTTTTTATAAGATTAAACCAAAGGAAATGAGCATAGGCTAGAGAGAAGTGAAGTTGAGCCAAACAATACAGAAAATTTTGAAGTTGCAATTAGGATTAGAGCAAGATCATTGAAGAATTTTGAGTAGAATTGTAATTTGAATTGAGAATTTCAAGTATAAAATATTTAATTTGACTCGAGAGAAACCAGTGAAAAATGTGAGCCTACTTGCCAAAATGTGCAACCATTCAGGAATTCCAAATTCAAACGTGATTAGGATCACGATCAGAATAGAAAAATAGAGTAAAAAAGATCAATTTGAATCACACAAATCTAGTTCAAATTTTGATTTAGATAGTAAGAGCAAAACTCTTGGGTTTCTGTGAGCATGATCATGGGTTTAGTTGAAAAAGCTATGATTCGACTCGTGTGAGTAGAAATTATAGGTAACAGTAGAAAAACAGGGGAAAACAACTTCCAATTTAACATTATGTTATAGGATCTCAACATAACATGTTTTTAAATCTTAAGCATGCATAAAACTCAACTATTTCATAACAAACTAATCATCTTATTAGTAGATCCATTCAATCTCAATTATGCCTCACAATCATAAAAACCCATTTCTATTAACTAGCATCAAATATTTAGCAGATCAGAAGCAAGAAACACATAATTATTCACAAGAATGGTAAGAATTACTCATAAGTGGGTTGGATATGTCAGATCACTACTGATCTCACTTATAATCCTCAACATTCTTCACAAACAAGGAGAAGAGCATGTTAGTTTCTTAGTTATTTGAATGTTGTTCTTTTAACAAATAATTATATATCATTTGATTATGGCTTCATTACAAAGAAAGAGACTATATAGATAAGATTTGAGCTTTAAAACTTCAGAAAATTCATATAGGTTCTTGAAGTAAATAATAACAAGAATAGTAACTATAGATTTAAAAAATTCATAACTTGAATTATATTCAATAATTCAATATGATTTTGATATCACAATGAAGAGGAAGAAGAGAGGATTTAGCAGTAAAAATTTGAGAAAATAACAAGGTTATTAGACTTGCTTGATAAGTGAGAAATTGAAGGTAGAGAGAGAAAATATCAAGCTTGGAGAAAAAGAGTTTGCATGGGTTATGTAGTCCAAGAAGTTGAAGAAGAAGAAGAAGAGAAGCTGACTAAGGAAGGGGTATAAAGGGAAAAGTAAATCAACCTCCCAATAACTACAAGTTGGTTATTTTTCTTTTTAGTAATTTTCCTATTTCTTTCACTTTCAACTCAAATTTAGCATACTTATCAATTACCAGGGATCATGAAATTTTAATACAAATTAGTTAAATTAAATATCTTTGTAACAACTCTAATTTTTTGCTCATTTAATATTTGTAATGCTAGTTCCAATATTTCTAAAGTTTTTCAGAAATTGAATCTTAACAATATATATTTTGTTCTTTAAATATTCCCTTTAGGAATTCAATCTCTGAAATATTTCTAAAATTTTATATAGTCTATTTTCACTATGTCACGTGGCCCTAGATTTATAGTTTTGAATTTCTTAAAATTTTTAATTTCCTTATTTTGTTGGCAAGATTGATTTCAAAAAAATTTGAGGTATTATAACAATCCATTATTTGTTTTATGAATAATACTATATATATATGTTTACATGTATACACTTATATATTTTGATGATGAGTTTAAAGACACAAAATTAATTAGTATAAAAAAAGTATGAAAATATTAATTGATTGTTAATTTTAATTATAAATTACTAAATGTGTTATATACACTTTATTGAAAGA
Organism: Saraca asoca; assembly: GCA_026873985.1. Taxonomy (NCBI): domain Eukaryota; kingdom Viridiplantae; phylum Streptophyta; class Magnoliopsida; order Fabales; family Fabaceae; genus Saraca; species Saraca asoca. Next base: position 3,927 of record JANHAO010021958.1, read on the forward strand.
TTTGTTTTTTTATCTATAAGATAAGAAACTTGAATTAAATATCTTATTTAGTCATCAAAATATAACTTTTATGATTTAATTTTGGAGGATAGTTAGAACCGATAATATATTTAATGCGAGTTTTGTGCTTTATAGAAGAAAACATAAGATTTGAAAAATATATATGCAACGTATTTATTAGTTTAGGGTTAAAACAAATATCTAACTAACATTTTCATAGTTGTTTTTCCAACTTTAAAGGGATGATTTCTAACTTGTTTAAAGTTTAAGAATGTGATTTTTAAATTTTTAAAAATTTAAAGAAGCAATTTGTCATTTAATAAAACTTTAAGGGTGTAAAAAATATTTTTTCTTGGGATAATAGAAGTTTTAGTCCTTATAGTTTTATTAAATTTGTAATTTAATTCTTATAATTTTATTTTGTGTAATTACATCCTAAAATTTAAAATAATTTACAAGTAACTCTCCACCTTTAACTCATATTATATTTAAGTAATACGATAATTTAGAATTTAGTTGAGATTCATTTTTTTAGCTCATTTATCAACTTCCATCAATATTTTTTTTTAAAAAAACTTAACATTTTTAATCCTTGTTAACAAAAAGTTTCCTTTTTCTTCTTCTAAAGAAAGTAACGAAAGTAGTTTTCTTATATGATAGCTAAAAGTTAATAAATAAATTTTGATGAATTAAATAGAACAAGTTAGTAAAAAGTAAAATGTCAATATATAATTAAATGAATATATAAGATTCTATTAGTTAGATTTAACATCGGTTCCCAATAAAGATTTAATTACAAATAATTCTAAACTTTAAGATGTAATTATATAAAATAAAATTATAAAAACTAAATTATAAATTTAGTGAAACTATGAGAATTGAAATCTCTATTAACTATTTTTTCCTTCTTTTTTTTTTATGGACTATCTAACCTATCCTTGATTTTAGTTGTAAATTTTATTTCATTTTCATAAATTGACATTATAATTATCTATATTATATTTTAGGAGCAAGAATATTATTTGGATATAGTTATTCAAACCATTCTCACGCTGATATATGTATATCGTTGGAATCAAACTGAAATTGATTGTTTTTTTTTTCTTTTTGTAATTAAAAGAGTGAAAAGTTATTTGACCCACATGTAACATCTTAAATTTAAATTTAGATAATTGAAAATGACAATGTCATATAAACTATAATGAGTGTCATTGCATTACTAAATTGAACTTGATTTTTTTTTTCTGTACAAAAACTTGTATTGAACGGGTAGAAAAGTTTGACTTAAAATTTTAAAATCATAAGTAAAGATATCTTGTAATTAACATTTAGTTTTTCTAGTACTTAAATATTTAAACTAAGTTCAATAATTATGATTGAAATATTTTAAAAAATTAATTTAGTGCTTAATATGTTTAATGTTAAAAATTTAAGCATTACGAACATAATTGTAATATCCTAAAATTTCTTTAACGAGTCTATGAAAAATTTCTTGTTATTTAGACAATACATATCTCAAAATATTTGAATATGTGTGCACAAGATTTGCAACCGATGTTTTGCAAGAAATTGGTATATATATGAACTTCATATTTTCAATATTTTAATGTATTGAGAATTTTAAGAAATTTTGTGATTATTTTAGGAAGAATAAATGGATTATCAGTTATTTTAAATGATTTGACATTTTATGTCTTGCGACTAACTAATAAATAATCCTTTAGATTATCTTGGGATAAAAAAGTCCTTTGTCATATACTTTATTAACATTATTTTAGTTTCATTTAATTGAGACTCTTGGATTTATAATAGTATATTTAATTCCCAGATTTACTATATTGGACATTGATTGTATATAAAATGTATTTCAGTTTTAATAATTAAGATTCTAAAATTTATATTGATTTAGTTTTCTTAATTTACGTGCTTTAACTATACTTGATAAGGGTGGCAAAAATTTGGTTTCCAAACTTGTCTCGTTGATCTTTCCCCGACAAGGTATGGATAGTATTGATTTTTGCCTCAAAGTAAAGGCCCGTTTGGATGGGCCTTTTTATTTTTTTAAAAAAAGTTGATTTTTTTTGTAAAATAAAGTACTTTTTATGTGTTTGGATGAACTTTAAAAAAAGCAAAAACAATAAAAAGTACTTTTTTTTAAAGCTCTAATTTACTACTTAAAAAAAAAGTACTTTTAGTACTTTTTTTTGAAACATTACATAAAAAGTGCTTGTTTTAAGCCCATGCAAATGGACCTTAAGGCACGGGGCAAGTTTTCAATTTGACACAAATTTTGGGGACAGGGTAATATTTGTTTGCCTTGCCCCATGCGGTACCCCAAGTATGTAAAAATATAATTTTATCATCATAGATTAATACATATGCACATATTATTATCGAGTCTTTTAGTAATTTTATTAATACAAATAAATTAAAAAAAGGTTTAATTAGAGATGATGAAGGTCGAAGGTAAAAAAGAATGACATCTTGTTCAATATTATGTGATCTTTGTTTTTTTTTTTAGTTTGAGATATTATTTTGTGACATTATGTTAAATTTTATGTGTGATTTTGGATTTATATGTGTGGATTTAAAATATTTAAATTAAAATTTTTCTTTATATATATTTTTATGTTTGGTTAAATATTTTGGCTTTTCTCACGAGCACATTTTTTTGGTTTTCCTCATCGGGCACCAATGCCCTATAGATCGTGGACATAGGACATCAACTTGCATCACCTATGGGGATAGGACAAAGACAAGACAAGGGTGACTATTGTGGAGATGGGGCATGGATAACCTGATCTATCCCTGTCCTACCCCACTGCCATTCTTAATACTTACCTAAAATTATTTTGTCCTATCCAAGATGATGAATGAGGTATAGAATAATTAAGTGGGTGTGTTTTTCATGAGAACAATCATGTAACCTAGAAACAAATTAACAACAGGAAAATATGGGATTTGTCTCTTCTAAAGTTTAACTTTAAATAGTAAAGTGGATAATCATAATCATTGATGAGAAAAAAAATCAAGAGAATGGATAATTATGAGTTTAAAAATTACTTTTATAATAGTTGTTTGTTATCTAATAAATTTCATTGATTAGTTTTCTCATCAGTGATTATAATTATACACTTTATCCTTTAAAATTCATCTTATGCTAGAAGTCAAATTTGAAAATATGATAGGACAGAAATTAGAATCTCCTAGATGTTCTACAAATTAGCATATTGGGGGCTCACATAAAATGAGATTGATAGTCTTTCCCAAGTTAACATGCTTAGCCTTCCTAATCCTTATCCACTCTGCTATATTTTTATCTTTATATAAAGAGTAAATTACACTCATCTTCCTTAAGGCCTGATATAATTACACTCACATCCTTCTATTTAAAAAAATATACACTGACTACCTTTTTATCACTTACCTCTATTTCTTTCTATTTTAAGCATATATTTGCCTCTCATGTTTTAGAATAATAAGGGAGGTAAGTGTATATATATGAAAATAGAATGGACAAAAGGGTAATTATACTAAACTTCAGGAGAAAAAAGTGTAATTTACCCTCCTTTAAATATTTTTGTCATCCCTCCTGATCTTTCTCCACTCCTTTTTATTCCTCTCTCTCTCTCTCTCCAAGTTTTTTTCTCATACTTCCTCTTTTGGCCTTTCTCTTCTCGACCTCATCTTCCTTTATTCAAGAATGAAGTTAGACACAAACTTCTACATAAGAATTTTTATTATAACATTTTAATTTTTGGGAGCTATGTATTAAATTTATTCGATCATTGTCAATTAGCCAACCAACTACAAATTAGACCTAACAAGATGACGTTGGTTCGCTCCCATGGATGGGAGTGGCATCGTTCAACTACCATAATTGCTACATTGTTTCAGCGTTGCTACTCCATATGGTGGGCATGTATGAGATCAGGTTGGGCCAAAGAGGAGTTCTAGTGTGATGGAAGCAACCAAACTTGCACAGTCACCTTAAGCTAGTTGCTCTCATCATGGTACCTAGTTGTTGCTCTGTTGCCAGTTGGTTCAAGTGGAAGCATATGAAAGTGAGTGAAGGGAATATTGTTGGGGTTCTAACGGTAGTTATGCAACCAAATAAGCACAAAATAAAAATATTTTATCTATGTTATTGGACCAAAAAATGAATTAGCTCATTTATCTTTAAAAAAAAAAAAGTATTTGGTCTAACTCACCTTTATTATTTAATTGTATATTTGGCGAGATATTTTGATGATGACTTTCTTATTAAGTTTTTCTTTGTAATAGGCAAATATATTTAAAGAATATCAAAAAGTTATTCTCTGTTAGCAAAGTTTAAGGTTTTCTTATTGTTAAACTAGACATTAAGAAGCACAAAAGTAAAAGGTGATGTGACAACTTTTGAATAACTCTTTTATTTCACCTTTTTGTGTATGCTACTTTATTCCCTTGACACTTAAAATTTTCAACATGTGAAGGACTTTTGAAAGGACTTCAACAGGCTAGCTATCTTGGTCTGGGACTGAGAGAACTATTGATTGTTTTTTTGTGTTGGATAATTGTTCAAATTCAAATAGGATGAATTGGAACCAATATAAAGTTGAAAAATCACATCAACATTTCCCTTCAAGATTGATGGTGTGTCTCAATGTTCAAATTCAAAATACTACTATAAAAGGAGGTCAAGACTTTATTGTGAAGTGCTTAAGAGGCTTGTTTAAAGTGCCTTGTTGCTCATACCACTCCAAAGCTTCTTTTGCTTATCTTTCTTGTGCTAAAACTTATGCATCTACACTTCAGAGTGTGATATTTGATTTGTATTCTTTTTGAGGGAAATTGTTTCCATATGATAAGTGATTATATTTTCTAGCTAGACATAGCTAGAGATTGAGAGAAACAGGGGATTCTTTCTTGACAAGATCTTGATAGTTAGGTGAGAGCTTTGGTGAGGAAGATCGGCTTAGTTCTTGTGAGAAGAAGAAATGTGAAATTGTAAAGAGATTGAGTGAGAGAGATTATATCCTTTCAAAAACTAGTGGATACCTTAAATAATCCTGGGAAGCTTGAGAAGAGAGGAGTAGACCCAAGACGGATTTCTTTTGGACAATCAAACCTTTATGAAAATTGGTTGTGCATATCTATCTTTATATGTTTATTTATTGTGTAGATTTATATTTAAACTCTTGTAGGTTGAGCTATTTCAATATTTAAACTATTTATCTTAAAAAATAGCTTCTACATCACCTTCAGAATCTATTTGTTGTTCTAAAAATAGATCGATCTTTCAAATTGCCTACTTTTTTAGAATATTTTTAAGCGATTGAAATATTTTAGAAAAATGTGTAAAGAACCAATTCACCCCTCTTAGCCTTTAAACTTTTTCAGTAGTTATATACTAATTCAACATTTCTACTCCGTATAGTAGGTACACATGAGACCAGGTTAGACTAAAGAGGAGCTTTAGTGTGATGGAAACAACTAAACTTGCATAACCATCATGACATAGCTACTCTCATCATGGCACCTAACTATTGCTCTGTTACTAGTTGATTTGAGCAAAGGCATGCAAGAGTAAGGGAAGCGAATAGTGTTAGGGTCTACTGGTAGTTATGGAACTAAATAAGCCCAAAATGAAAATATGTTATCTACACTATTTGACTAAAAAATGATTTAGCCCATCTATCTAAAAAGCCCAAGTTTTTAGTCCACCTCATATTTATTATTTAATTATATATTTGGTGTTGTTGATGACTTCCTCATTATGTTTTACTTTGCAATAGACTAATATATTTAAGGAATATCAAAAAGTTATTATTTGTTAGTAAATTTTAAGGTTTGATTTGTTTAAGGTTTTCTTATTGGTAAACTAAGCCTTATTAAGAAACAACAAAAGGTGATGTGATAGCTCTTGAACAACTCTTTCATTTCACCTTTTTGTGTATGCTACTCTACTCCCTAGGCACTTAAAATTTTTAGCATCTGACTAACTTTTAGAAAGGCTCTAATGGGATAGCTACCTTAGTCTGAATTGAGAGCAACTGGCTACTTTTTTGTGCTAGAAAATTGTTCAAATTCAAGTAGGATGAATTAGAACCAAAATAAAGTTGAAAAGTCACATAAGCATTTCCCTCCAAGGATGATGCTGTGTCTAATGTTCAAATTCAAACCATTACTATAAAAGGAGATCAAGACTTCATTATGAAGTACTTGAGAGACTTGTTTAAAGTGCCTTGTTGCTCATACCACTCTAAAGCTTCTTGTGCTCATCTTTCTTGTGCTAAAACTTGCACATCTACCCTTGAGAGTATGATATTTGATTTGTACTCTTTTTGAAAGAAATTGTTTCCTTGTGATAAGTGATTATATTTTCTAGCTAGAGATTGAGAGAAAGAGGGGGTTCTTTCTTGGTAAGATCTTGATAGTTGGGTGAGAGTTTTGGTGAGAAAGCTTGGCTTGGTTCTTGTGAGAAGAACAAGCATGAAATTGCAAAGAGGTTATGTGAGAGAGAAGTTGTATCCTTTTAACAACTAGTGAATACCTCAAATAATCCTTAAGAGTTTGAGAAGAGAGAAGTATAAGCAAGATGCATTTCTCTTGGACATTTGAACCTCTATAAAAATTGGTTGTGTGTATTTCTCTCTATATCTTTATTTGCTATGTAGATTTATATTTAAACTCTTGTATGTTGAGTTATTTCAATATTTAAACTATTTTTGTTGTAAAATAGCTTCTACCTACTCTTCTAAAAATAGACTAGTCTTTCACATTGTATATTTTTTTAGAATATTTTTAAGTGATTGAAATATTTTAGAAAAATCAATAAAGAACCAATTTATCCCCTCTTAACCTTTAAGCTTTATCAATGGTTACCCCTAGGAGCTATTTTGGTGCTATTTTAAGGTACAAATCTTACACTCTGATTGCTCACATCAAAGAATATAGATAAAGAGATGAAGCACAGATGAAAAAGGAATGTTTACCTCTCAAGACTTTAGGTTTTGCTATTGAGAATATGTGTGTAATGGGTATATATAGCAAATGAAATCACACTATAAAAAACTAGTCTTTATGTGAAAAAATTGAACTGTGATATGATCATGAGTTCAAATTTTTAAATTTAAGTCAAATCATGATCAAAATTGTGAGACTCCATTTCGAGGCATTCAAGTCGGATCATAGAAATATAGTTTAAAGTTCTAGTCTACTTACCAAAGATTGCAATACTTTAGTAAGTTCATGAATACATGCGATCAGACTCATGATTGGAATTGTGAAAATAGAGTACAAAAGGATTGATTTGAATCATATAAAAAATAGTTCAAATTACAATCCGAATTGCAAGGCATGAATGCTTGTCTTGTTCTCACGAGCATGATTGCGAAAACAATTGAAAAATTCTTGATTCAAATTATGAGTCTTGGTAATGAAAAATTAACATTTTTGTAGGATTTCCAACCAATTTACCTATTTTGAACTCCATAAATCAATCCAAAAACATGATTCCACATTAAATGAATATGGTAAAATGTTTAAAAACAAGTTGGAATATTTTTGGTGAAATATTTCAAATGTAAAAACATATTTCCAAGATTAAGTAAATTGATAAATCATGTAAGAACATTTTGGAATGTTTTTCTTTCATCAAAATTTTGAGGCAAACTTTTGAAGGTAAATTTCAAATATTCCAATACCTTTACATTTTATCTGGAGCTAAGCCTAACTAAGAAAAATCGATAGTTGACTCCAATGCTCACTCTCTTCTCTTTGGACAATCTTATAACATAAACAAAAACTTTATAATCCATATAGTTAGTCCAATCCAATTTATTATGTTGCATGATTCAAATATATAGCTAAAATAAGTTAGCACAAAAGCATGCATTACAAACTTCTCACATATGTTCATTAACCATAGCATAGCATTCCAATTTACACTTACAAATGATATAGTATTATGCACATTGGTATAGTACAAGGACATGCATTGTAATATATTCACCATTTGCCATTTGTTATCTTCAAAAATAATCATGTAAAGCCTTGGGGATAACAATCTCCCCCTTTTTGATGATGATAAATCATGAAAGAAAAACATGTTCAAGATAAAGATTTAAGTAATTAAGCTTAAAAAGATATCAATATATTAAAAGCACAACATATTTTTCTTTTCATTTTATTTTCTTCCCTTATTTAACCTCAACAAAAAGGATATAGTTGTTAGTCTAAAATAGGTGCCCTAGAGTCAATTTGATTGGGCTCTATTGCGTCTATAACTATATATTCTGTATTGATTTGGATATAATGAAGGTTGTGTGTTTATCTTCTATTGCATGTCATGTTCACTACATAATTAAGATGAAGTCCATGGTGAGAAGTCCATTTAATCAATCTTGTAAAAGGGTTATAGGATTGTGAGGGTGATTATCAATGGTTAACTTC
>JANHAO010021959.1:0-12353 GCA_026873985.1 Saraca asoca
GGAAGGGGTCACACCCCCCCTTAAATGCACTTCCCCGGACCCTGACTTGGCCGATGTGGGATGCTGGGGCGTAACTCCTTACATAAACAATGTGGATGGCCCATTCAAGATAACTTAGTTTGTTTGAAGACATTTTTATTTTCCTTTGGCAGGCCATAAATCACTTTTCAAAGAACCTAATAGTGCACCAATTTGCCCATGATCAAAATTGATGCTGAAGAGAAATTAAAATCCAATAACTAGGCTCTAATATGGTAATTCGGGAAAGTGGTAAATCAAGACAATTTCATTTGAAGTTATCTGGATATCGCTGAGGTAAGTGAACAATTCTCCTCACTTCATGATCCCATTTGTAAATAGGAAATAATTTTTGAAATCTTATTAATCCTTTTAAATAATGAATTTTCCTTATATATATAAGTGGTTTCGAAAGTATATTTATATGTCTATGAACATGAAATGGTTTTCTGTGATACGGTTATGCATTTTCATTTCGCCTTATGTTATGGGAATTGATTATTTTGTTTTCTATGTAATAAATAAATATGAAAATGCTGTAACAAGTTCATGTATATTTTGATAAATGTTGCTTACCTAAATAATGAATTTTATGCTACATGATATTTTTAGAATGTTAACCTAAGATACTGGATCCCTTGAGAAATTTATTGGTAACCCTTAAGTGCACTTGTGATTAGTATATTAGCTGGAGGAATAAGGTTGGGGAGATATGTGTGGAGCAATAAGGTAGGATGGAGACATGTTATACATTTGATATATGTTAGACTGGTTACTATTTCAAATTTTCTTTAGAGATCCAGTTGAATGTTTTATTATGTTGAGATTAAATGAAATTTTAGAAAGTTACTATTTTTCTCTCCCGTTTACTATTATGTTATTGAATATCATGTTTTCAATTATTTGACTTTCTTGTGGAATTATAGTAGTCAAATGTATACTAAGATTATGGCTGCAAAATGGGTAAGCATATCTTCACGACTATATTTATATATATATATATACACTTTTGAGCATGATTTTTAAATAGAATTTTTGAATGATCATGAGATTGTTTATTTACTGAGTTCCTATGAAACTCACTCATTCATTTTCATATTTTTCAGAGCTAGAGAATATTCCTACCATTTCCCCACGCCGTCTTGACTCAGGATCTGCTTACTGACCGAATGGATCACATCTAGCAGAGATTTGAGGTATAACTATGGTGTAAAGTCTGGTAGTTAGTAGGATTGTATATGCATGTATTATGTATGATTGCTGGATAACCAGTAGGAAGTAAATTGCATAGTTTGGGCCACTGCATATTATTATATAGTTATACAGGGTGTGATGGATGTGTAGTCCCTTTTTATGTATATAGGCCTTGTGCCTAGATATCCGAAAAAATAAAGAAGGTTCTGCTGGATTTTTATTAAAATGGATATACGCATTCTTAGATGTGTATTGGTTTAATTGTGTGTCATTTTTGCATGATAAGGCTTGTAGGGGGTTTCCTACTGTTAATCTCCTATGTTGGTCACGTTTACTGGATTGGGGCGTGAAAGGCTACCTATGGTATCATGAGTGAAGTGTGCCCTTTCAAGAAGCCTAACTGGGCATAAATTAGACCAAGACTCAACCTTGACCTTCTTAGCAGAAAAGCTAGGAGTATTAGAGAAAGAATTGGATGCTTAACCATTGGAGGAGTCGTTCGAATCTTGAGTTCTATTATGGAACAACAAAATTTTGCTCTGACTCGAAGAACTTTTAAAATGATCAAGGCAAGGGTACTCGTTCCTAACCTTTAAGATAGCATTAGGGCCAACGTTGATTTATGCCACTATTAGCTTCATTTGGGCAAGATCACGGGCACGGATCTCTTCAGGTTTTTGTGGATCCATTTTCGATCGATTAATCTCCAGAGTCTCCTTATGAAGCCAACAACCTATAACAAAGAAAACATAGTCAATACAAAATTACATATAAAGCAAAAAATGATAAGTAAAAAAAAGGGGGGAAACGTACAAAGAATGGATTGGGAGTTAAAAGGACTTAAGGATAAAAGGCAAAGTATCAAATCCTACTTGTTTGGAGAATAGTCCTTGAAAGGAAAATTCTTTGGTTGATGAGCAGGCATTGTCCACTTGACAGAATAGATGTAGTCCTCGTCATGAAGGAAGAAAGGGTAAACCCCTCTACCAAAGTTTCTTTGAAAAAGAATTTTTCCATAATCGAACAGAGGTTAGCATATTCCTAAAGATCACCTAGTCCAACCATTGAGTGAAGTGAATCTAATCTCTAGATTTCTATTGGGAGCAAGTGAAGAAGAAGAGAAAGGTGTTTGTGTGAGGATTCTAGCATATCTGAAGGCAGACCACCTCAAAACAAACAAATAACACCCAGGCATTCCAAGTGAGCTGAGAAAGGTAGACATTGAGCTGCTAAAGAATATCTTGTTGGAAGGTAGTAAATGGAGGAGAGACGTGTAGTTGGTTGACGACGTCCCCACATAATATAACAAAGGATGATGTGTTGTAGTTGCAAAAACACTTTTTGGCATCTGTAGGTCGGAGGAGGTTCCTTCAATAGATTCATCCATCACGTGGGTTTTCTGCAACTCCTTTATAACTTTTAGGTCTTGTCACTAAGTGAGGGAGGTATCATTTTTACATTTGAATGAATCCACCTAGTGTTGTCCAGAGCAACTTCAATGAGAAGGGTCTTCTCAACTCCATTATCATCATAAGAATGTAGAGTCATGATTGTTCAGATGGGAAGTGTGAAGTGAAATGTGGTGTGCTCGAAGGAGTAGTCACTAGAATCAGATGATTCAAAGTTGGACGATAGGTCAATGCGGTTGTTCGACCTTTCAAACATGAAATGATGGAGGTCGAAGTCTTACCTTTAGAAATAACAAGAAGCAAAAAGTCAAGCATAGGCAACAAACAGGTTAAGGGAACGCACGGTTAAGCAACTCTTGGAAAGAGCAAGCAAAATGAAGAAAAGGCAAAAATGTAAAAAGTGTAGGGAAGAGTCACAAGAGGATTTCCCAATTCCAAAGGAAGAGGAAATAGGGGAAAAAGCCCTAAAATGATTCAACAACTAAAAATAAAAGGAAATGGACAATCCGAATTATGATTTGTATGATAACAAGAAAGTTGTACCTTGGGAATCAATGAATAATAATGGCACCTTACAACTGACAGTGCATAACTGTCATGTAGAAATAAAAAGTCCTTCCCTCCCATCTAGTTGGCATGGTGGGGGCCAGGAGGTAAGTGATATAGACCAAATGAACACTCAAAGCATTACCGCTCAACTCCCTACACTGGTTCAATGAATCTAAACCCAAGAATTGGATCATGACGCTACAAATAATCCAAACTTAATGAGTTCAAGGTCATGATCAAGCAACTAGGAGTTTTTGGTCAATTAACTATGACCATAAACTTAGCCACCGGATACTCCAAGGACAAATTAACTCACCAGCAATGCCAATTGGTATGCTTAGAGACTTGTGCAAATAGGATGATTACATCATCAACCACTAAGCGAGAATCATGCTCATGCCATCAACATGACCGAGACACGTGGACACTCTTTATGCATCCAGAAGCATGACAATTGACATGTTCAACACCTATATAAGCATTAAGGTACTCCCCCTTATGAATTATCTTCTTCACTATTGCTGAAACTCTATTAGAAAACTAATTTGAGTGTCAATATGTACTCAGTGAATCACTTCTGTCACATACAACTAACTTTATTGTTTGTACAGACCTTCACCTTGTTGATTTCCATTTTGCTGGTTATCATTCTCCATAAGTTTTTTCTCTTAGATAATTATGCTATTTGTTTATGCAAAATTTCCATTTTGTAGAATTTGTCAAATTCAGTTCTTCAATTTTCCTTGCCAAAGTATGTCACCTATGATTTATTATTGATTGATACCTTCAATTAGGGCTTGTGTTGTGGTTGGTGATTGTTTTATGTCATTGGGTCAAGAAGTCAATTTTATGACTAAACCGGGTTCACCTACTTTCAAGTGTCCTCGCAGGGAGAGGTAAGCCATACGGAAATTGTTCTTTCCCTTTGATTGATTATAGGCAAATTCTCCTGTCCTGGACATTAATTGTATGAGACCAAGAGTATGCCTCTTTAATTTTAATTATATATTATATTATATTGATAAGTTAATAAAAACAAAAAAAAATTATAATTGGGTTTCTTACAAGTTTAAATGAGTCGAATAAAAAACTTGGCTCAATTCATTTACTTGAACGAGTTAATCTTTTAATCCGACTTTAATATAAGTGAGTTACAAGTCAAATTGAGTTAAGTATAAAAACATAAAATCCTCACAATAAAAATATGAGACATTTGATTTTAATAATAAATGATAGATATGTTAGTTTTTATAAAATATTAAAATAAAAATTATTAATTATTAGTATTGATGTTTATCTTATCTGTCACCTTCTCTAAAAGACCCAACTTGAAGATCTTTGTACAGACGCTGTTAATTGAACGTTCCTGGTGAGTTCAGATTGCACTGATACTACTCGGTTTCCACTTTATCTTTTAAGTTTTAAAACGCAGATTTCCCGATGGAACAATGAAATTATAAGGACCAAGTATTATACTTGGTGCTGCGTTTTATACAGTCAATTGTTGCTCAGCGATTTAGATCAAGTCAACAATTTTGATATTATCGAAAAAGAAATGTCTGTAGCTAACACGTCTGAAATCTCTTGGGTACGAATATCAGAGACACAAGTGTTTAGTATATAATTTGTGAATACGGGTTGCTATTTGCTGGGTTTAATTGGTGTTCGGGTTTTAGCTTATGGCAACTATGATTCTAGAAGCAGGCGTTGGAGCTGTAGCTGGAGAACTGCTAAGCGCGGTTCTGGATATGAAGGAAAGGGCCGTCAAGTTCAAGCCCACTCTTGAACGCCTTGAATCCATTCTCAAATCAATAAAACCGGTAATCGAAGAGATACAACAATATAACAGGCTCCTGGATCGCCCAAAGGAAGAAATTGAAAAATTAATCAAACACATGAAGATGGCAAAAAACACGTTCTTGAATGTTCTGAAATCAATTGGTGGAAATGCTGTTACATGCTCCACTACGAGGAGAAGCTTGAAGAATTGGAGGATTCATTTTGTAGGTTTTTCGATGTGGATTTGCAAGCTCAGATAGCCAGGGATCTGAGGCAGACGCTGTTAAAAGTGAAAGATATTCATACGGAAATCACGAAATTGAATATGGTTTCCAGAAATAATAAGCTGGAATTAAGGGGTCTTTGTTCAACTCCTCATGTGAGTAGTACCTGAGTGCTAATATTCATAAATAAACTATAATGGAAGTAGCGTGGAGCTGTTTACCTACTTCCATTGACATTAGCAACTTAAAAAAAAACTTTACTGTACTATACGTCACGTCTGGATAATTTAAGAACTTCTAATGTCTTATTTTCACTCAAAACGATGGTAATTTTTTTTATATGGATTCTAAACAGTATTGGGACTCAAACCTTGCAATATATGATGATTCTCAGCCCATCAACGAAATATCCAAATTGTTTTCGGTTATTAGGAAATAATGAACTGATTTTGAAAATAACTGTAAATCCCTGAAAATATGGACATTATATTGGTCATATTCGGTGCCTAAAATCTTGTTGATTTTAGAGATAATTCTCACATTCTCCCACTTGACCAATATATATACTAGGATTTTTCAAAAGTAAAAAATAAATACACGAATCATAACGATAGTTCCTCTTATAATGAGTATTATCTTTCATGTATCACATTATATTTGTATCTTAACATTAGTCTAAAATACTGAATGAATAATCTTATGTTTCTTCTAGGTCAAAATTTTATTAACATTTCTTTAACAAAAATAAACATATGCATGTATAAGACAAAATGAGAAAAATCACGACTGGAGTAGAATTTCATTAGAATAATATTGTTTCATACAATGAAATCAAACTGAAGGGCCAAGACCCATTCATTCTGCAAGATCCTTGAACCTAAATGGTGACATGTCTTTTGTCAAAAGATCCGCTATCATCAATTCAGTGTTAATATGCTTAATGACCATTACTTTACCCTTAACATGCTCTTTTATGGCTAAGTACGTAATGTCGATATACTTGTTTTGATTACTATTCTTATTATTCTTAGTCATAAAAATTTGCAGCTGAATTGTCACAAAATATCTTCAATGGCTTAGATACAGAATCAACAAGAACGAACTCAGCCTCCATAGTGGAAGTAGTTGTCAAAGTTTGCTTCGCACTCCTCCATGATATAGCTCCACCGACAAATATGAAAATGTATCCGGATGTTAATTTACGTGAATTAATATAGCTAGCAAAGTCTGAATCTGAATAACCAATTACTTCCAGGTTATCTGTTTGTCTGTACATAAGCATGTAGTCTTTCATCCCTTGAAGGTATCTCAAAACTTTCTTAGCAACTCTCGAGTGGTCCATACCTGGATTACTCTGAAATTTTCCTAACATACTAACAACAAATGCTATGTCAGATCTAGTGCAGACTTGAGCATACGTTAGACTGCCAACAATTGAAGCATAAGAGATGTTCTTCATTTGCTCCCTTTCAAAATCATTCCTGGGACATTGGTTTAAATTGAACTTATCCTTTTTAATAATAGGAGCAACATTTGGTAAATAATCTTTCATCTGAAATCTTTCTAAAACATTATTGATATAGGTTTCCTGTAATAGACCTAAAATACCTCCATGTTTGTCTTTAAAGATTTTTATGCCAGTGATATAAGAAGCATCACCCATATCCTTCATATCAAAGTTTTTAAAGAGAATTTGTTTCACTTCATGAAATAAACCCTTATCATTGGTTGTAAGCAAAATATCATCTACATACAGAATTAAAGAACAAATCTTGCTCCTACTAGCCTTGTGGTATATATACTGATCTATAATATTCTCTTCAAAATCAAAGGAGGAGATCACATCATGGAATTTCAAATACCATTGATTGGAAGCTTGTTTCAATCTATAAATTGATTTCTTAAGCTTGCATAACAAATGCTTACCTTGACTAAAAGAGAATTCTTTAAGTTGTTTCATGTATACCTCTTCCTCTAGTTCCCCAATAAGGAAAGCTATTTTCACATCCATTTGTTGCAACTCTAAATCAAAATGTGCAATTAAAGCTAGAATAATGGGAAGAGAATCTTTCCTAGATACAGGATAAAAAGTCTCTTTGTAGTCGATTCCTTCCTTTTGAGTAAATCCTTTGGTGATGAGTCTTGCTTTATTTCTCTCAATGTTACCTAATGAGTCTTTCTTTGTCTTAAAGAACTATTTACAACCAATAGCCTTAGCCCCATTAGGCAACTTAGCAAGATCTCGGACTCCATTAGATGCCATAGAATTTATCTCATCCTTCCTTGCATCAAACCATAAATCAGATTCTTTGAAATTCATGGCTTGTGAAAACGTTATAGAATCATTCTCAGCTCTAAAATCATTGTCCAATTCTTGTAGATACATGATATAGTCTTCTAAAATCGCTGATATTCTTTCTCGTCTAGATCATCTTAATACTGGTTCAACATTTTCTCATGGGTCATGTTGTCTAATTGGTTGTTCAACCATTTCAAGCACTTCATGAACAACTTGATTTGCAGGATTATTAGCAATGAGTTGTGGATATTCAGTGATTAGTTATATGACACCCATTTGAACTTGAGGAGTGTCTCAAATAATAACCAATCTTTCTCTTGATGTAGAAGGTTGCTCTTTTTCAAAAACTATGTTCTAAAATTGACTACTTCCACTAACTAAGTCATTCTCAAGAAACTTAGCATTCCTTGATTCCATAAACCAAGTACTATATGATGGACAATAAAATTTGTAACCTTGAGACCTTTCGGCATATCCAATGAAATACCCACTAATAGTTCTTAGGTCTAGTTTTGTCATGACCCGCCCAAGGGTCCATGACTGGCGTAGAAGGTCACCCGTAGGAAACCTCCTACAAGCGTAACTATACATATTGACCCATAGTTACATTTCTATTTTGGCCAAAAATTCGACAAAGTTTCCCTTATAATCTAGACACCCAGGCTCAAGGCCATAATACACAATAAGGGCCACACGCCCATCAGAACCTGTTTAACAAATAAACATTTATACAGTGGCCAGACTAAACACCAACAACTTATTAGGCGTCCAGAATTCAATTACAAACCTAATACAACAAGTATTATTACTTAGCAACCAAGTTACAATACTAATTCATACAAATTTCACAACAAGCAATATAGGCTATCTATATGCCTAGCAAAGCATGTGCAGCAGTAGAACAAACATGTAGTGGCCCAATCTACATATTCATTCTGCTAACCATTCAGAACACAAACTAATACAATGTGTAATCATTATTTTACTATTTCTATATATTTATTGTTTTACTAATTTCTGTTATATATGTTTACTATTTCATAAATCCATAATTTATTTATTACAGAAAATATTTCAAAACGTATTTTTTTCCTTTAAAGGTATATTCATTGGATCCAGATAATTCAAGTGGGTAACTAGAACTAATCAGATCGCCCCTATATCATTTACAACACCATTCAGATATTTCATTTTATTTCACCCTTCCCCTTATTGCTCCAACAGACACTGAGTTGTCACAAGTGCACCTGAGGGTTTCCTGTGAATAACCAATGGTTTCGGACCCAAAGGAATCCAATAGGGAACCAAAACAGATCCATGTCCAACCAAATAACACCAGTTCAGATCACCCCCTTATTGCTTCTATAGAACAAATGTACACAGGGGCACTTGCGGGTTGCAATGGAATTACCAATGGATCTTCAGTAAAATTAGTTATGTTAAATACATTATGTAACAGATATCAATGCCTGGATTCCAAGGAAACTTCTATTGGCAATCGTGATATTATTATTTACTAATATTTCCCCTGCACTTATAGCAGGTATCTTATACTTATATGCATCAGTCTCACTTTTCATTACTGCCCATTGGGCTATTACTGCCATTCAGGCTATTTTCTTTTCTATAATACCCAGCCATACAAGCTGTTTCTTTTTGTATTATCCAGCCTTACAGGTCGTTTACTGATGTTACCTGATTACCAATAGTTTTCCATTGAATCTAGGATCTTATCAAGTTAAGAATACATATTTTAATTACGAGTAATACCTCAGAATAAATCATTATCGATATTTCAAGTTATTGAAATTATTACTTTATTATTCAATGAAATTACTATTCAATATAATACATCATGAGCAAAGGTAAAACTATTCACTCATATCCAAGTTACAAAATTTATAGCAAGTAGAATTTATACAGCAAATTAGAATCAACACATCAGCTAGAACCTATACAGCAGACCAGAATACAGCAACTCAAAATATAGCAACCAGAATCCATACATATAAACAAGGCATAATTTCTACTCACACTTAAGTTACAAAATTTGTAAAAGTTCAAGCATTACAACATTTATAATTTACTCATCCAACTGTATAACACGTAGAAATTTAAATATTATGTACTTTACAAATTGTCAAGAAATCATTGGAATCAACAGCATCAATATTTCCTATTTTTCTTCACTACTCATATTTAAGCTCAAAAACAAATATCTTGACAACTTTCAATCAAAATACTACGGAATAAAACTAATGATCTAGGATTTCTCCCTGGGTCCCAAAGTGGCTACCCTCAACTCGCTACCGGTCGAAAACCTGTCGGCAACCTAGGAAACCAAGCTAGCCGAACCAGCCATGAAATAGGGGAACCGTGAGTTCCAAGCTTTCTAAAGTCACTCAGCCCAAGAGAAAGTCCAGAAAGAAAGAAGAAAGGGACTGGGTGAGGTAATCTAGCTGGAACCGCCATGTCTGGTCGAAGAAAAGCTGCTGGACCGAATATTATTTCAGTCGAGAAAGAAGAGGAGAGTCGATGAAAGGTAGCTGGACTCCTTTCGACCGAAAGCCAACTCAAACACTGCTAGAATGCTCGCTGGCATCAAACCAATCTCCGGAAGTTTCCCGGAGAAGCTCGAAACCAAAGAGAAGAGGATAAGAAGAAAAAGAAACCGAGGAAGGGGCTGGAGAAATCTGGAAAAGCCAGTAAAAATATCAACCCGGGGAAATCGGCCAAAATTTTCAGTTTGACCCTGAACTTTGTGTTATTTCAAAATTTGCCCCATCGAAAATAAAACTTTTCAATTTAGTCCTTTTAAAATTTAAATTTTTTTTTAAAATTTTTCTTTTTATTTTCCTAAATTTTCTAGGTGTTACAAGTTTCTTTTCTTATGGATTATAAATTCTTACTTTAGACAGGCATCTCCAAATGCGCATATGTCACAAACTTGATTTCCAACTTTTAAACAACTCAAATGGTGTATGTGGGACAACCTTGGTTGGAACCCTATTCAATATATACACTATCATTTTAATAGCTTCAATCCACAAGGATTTAGGTAGTTTAGAGTTGCTTAACATACTACGCACCATGTCTAATATTGTTCGATTTCTTCTTTCTGCAACACCATTTTGGTTCGGAGAATCAGGCGTGGTGCATTGGGCAACGATCTCATACTCTTAAAAAACTTAGCAAATGGACCAAGTGCTTGTTCATCTTCAATGTATCTACTATAGTATTCTCCACCTCTATCTATGCTAACGATCTTAATTTGCTTACCGCATTACTTCTCTACTTCTACCTTAAAAGCCTTAAATGAATATAAGGCTTCGTTTTTATTATGAAGCATGTAAAGATGCATATATCGAGAACAGTCATCTATAAAGGTGATTAAATATTTTGGACCATAAACGTCTATGTCAGGATAATATATATCTGAATGTATGATTTCTAAGATGTCTGTACTCCTCTTGGCACCTTTCTTTCCCTTTATACAGTCTACATGAGTTTCAAAGGAAAAAAATCCAAAGTACTTAATACTACTTCATTCACCAATGTCTTAATCCTATTAATGGAGATATGCTCTAGTCTCCTATGCCACAAAATAGAGGAATCTTCATTCATAATACATTACTTATTACCAATATGAGTATGTGAAACAATATTATGTTATAGATTAATAGAGAAAAAGTCCATGAGACAAAATACTATTTCTAATAAATTTAGATTTATAAAAAAACTGAAAGATGTATCTGAAAAATTAAAGGAGTAACCCACTGGTACAAGTCTTGAAACTGAAATCAAAGTTTCTAGAAAAACTTGGAATATAAAAGGTCTTCTCTAAAACTAAAATATAACCACTATCCAGAACTAAGCTGCATGTTCCGATAGATTCCATATGTGAGCCAATCTTATTTCTTGATAAGATGCTATGCTTACTTCCCACTGGCTTCCTTAGGTTTTGCATATCTTGCAAAGTATTCAAAATATAGATTGTAGATCCAGAATCAATCCACCATGTATTATGATTAACATTAACCATATTAGATTCATAACACACAAATGAGATTGGTTTACCTTTCTTTTCAAGCCATTTCTTAAATTTGGCACAATCATTCTTCATGTGTCCTTAAACACTTAGACTACTTCTTGATACTGCCTTGGGGTGGTATTTTACCTTTCCTTTTCTTATAAACTTGATTTTTATTCTGATTCTAAGTCTTTCCTTGGTTCTGGTTCTTATCTTGAGTAACCAACAATACACTCTCTCCCAGTTCTATAATTAGCCTGTTTTCCGCTTGAACACACGTGGTCATAAGTTCATTAATTGACCATTTGTCTTTATATGTGTTATAAGAGATCTTAAAAGGTCCATACTATTGTGGTAGAGTGTTCAAAATATAATGCACTAGGAAAGACTCAAACATTTCAACCTCAAGTGCTTTAAGCTGAGCCACAATGTCCCTCATCTGCATGATGTGCTCAAGCACACCCTTCACTGTATTGAGCCTTAAGGATGTAAATTTTATGATTAGGTGTCATGACCCACCCAAGGGGTCCATGACCGGCGTAGAAAGTCACCCATAGGAAACCTCCTACAAGCCTAACTATGTATATTAACTCATAGATACACATCTATTTCTGTCAAAAATTCGGTAGAGTTTCTTCGATAATCTGGAAGCCCAGCTCAAGGCCTTAATACATAACAAGGGCTACACGTCCATCAAAACCTGTATAATAAATAAACAGACACACAGTGGCCTAGACTAGACAACAATAACCTACTGGGTATCTAGGACTCATTCACAATCATAATACAATAAATATTCCTACTAATAGCCAAGTCACGATATCAAATTATATATATGTAAGGCTTTCACC
>JANHAO010021960.1:0-12357 GCA_026873985.1 Saraca asoca
CTGTCCCGATGGTCTTACCACATAATCCTGTAATCGACCCTTTCTGATGAGGTCTTCTATGGCATCTCTTAGCATCTGACATTCTAATGTGGTATGCCCAGCCTCATTATGATAAGCATAGAATCTATTTCAGTCTCTGGATTTAGGGGATGACCTTAATGGCTGGGGTTTCCCAAAATCCTCATTATGCCTTTCCGCGGCGAAGATTTTGTCCTGGGTATCTGACAGGATATTATAGCTCTCGAGGCGGTCTCTGAGCTACCGAGATTTTTCCTTCTTCACGATATGAGAAGTGGGGCTGTCATGACTCTCGCTACCCTTCTTTTTGCTCACGGAGGGGCGCTATAGCCCCCTTTATGCTTGGGATCCTCCATTCTGAAGGTTTCTTCCTATCTTATATGTTTGGTTACCCGATCATAGAATTCAGTGAGATCTCGAGCGAGGGACTTGTAGAGGCTTCTGTATAATTTGCCGTCTTTACGAAGTTCCGCTGAGATGGTTGTCAGAATGCTTTCCTCTGAGGGGTTTTCCACGGAGTTAGCCTCGTGTCTGAACCAGGCTATATAGTCTTTGAGTGACCCGTCCCTACGATGGAAGATCATTGTGAGATGGTAGGGAGGTACGAGTTGTCTCTTCAGCACTCGGTACTGGTCAACGAATTTCCTCTGACAATCCTCTCAGCTGTCAATACTGCGTGCGGAGAGGCGTCTGAGCTAAGCGTGAGGTGCTGCCCCTAACGTGGCGGGAAAGACATAGCACTTCATCAGGGGTTCGATCGTCTGGAGGTCCATTTGAATATTGAACACGTCCAGGTGATCGTTTGGGTCGCTGTTCCCTTCATATAGCAGGATAGCAGACACCTTGAGTTTCTGCGGGAGAGGTTGCTTCTCGATCTCCACAGAAAATGGCAAGGTCTCCTCATAACGCGTCTGATTATCTTGAGGTTGTGGGCACTCTTCAAGCAATTTTAGCCTTTGGAGAATCTCATCCATTATCGGGCGATGGCTTTCACGCTGAGGGGTGGAGCTTTTCGCATGTTACGAGCCCCCCAGTCACTAGCTGTCGTGATCATCGCGGACTTCTTTCTAAGCTTCTTCTCGAAGCTGTTGGAGTTGCGTCATGACCTCTTCTTGTCTTTGGGCATTTTGTGCTTGCGCCTGGGCAAGTGTTTTAACAGTTTCAACCAACTCTTTGACTGTATTTTCTAGAGCTGATCAAGACTGATCAGGCGTCTGCACCTCTTGCATTTCAGGCGTGACATATGCTGTTGAGAAGCCGGAGCTATAGAACTCCGAGTAGTTCTTCCCCTGGCCATGATCAAACTATAATGGAAGCTTCAGGAAGCAGATGGATCCCCATAGATGGCGCCAAAATGTTGTCGATGAAATTCGATTTGTATAAGAGACTCGAACTTCAGCCAACGGGATGAGTTCTGGGATCCAATACTACCTCTAAAGTGAGAGAGAGAGAGAATCGGGAGGACAGAGGAGAAAGAAGACAATCGATTTAATGTGGTTCAGCCAAATCTGGGCAGCACTGGACCCTACGTCCATGGTAGAAGTTTTATTGATATTGGGTAGTTTGCAGAGTTTCTGCTTACAAGATTGCTCCTTTTTTTTTCTTGCTAATCAATATGAGCCTATTTATAGAGGAGGGAGAGCCTTCATGCATTAATTACAAGCTACAGTTGTATTACATCAAATAAATGAGAAAAGACAGTGAAAAGACTATATTCCGACTGTAGGCTGCGGAGGTGGGTTTCTTAGGCCGGCTTGTAGGCTTACAACTGTTACTGTGTCAAGCAAGATACTCAGGTATCCCAAGCGAGAGTTCCTGGCCTCGGGGACGCCATAGGTGTCACCGTAGCGAGGAAGCGAGCGTGAATAGAGCGATCGACTACTGTATCGAGTCGATCCCAAGCCCTTATCGTTGGGTCACGTTGTCACTAGGATGCAGCTTTGCGGACCGTACCTCGCAGCGTCATTGTATCGTGACGAGCGAGGCAAGGCTTGGCGCCTGGAATTACTTTGTCGTCACTGCCTTTTGCTAGCCGAAGTGAAGCCTCTCGAGAGCTTTTGGTCGAGGTGCGGGAATTGGTCTTCGTTTCCTCGAGGATTCGTCTTCGCGAGGCCAATTTTAGTACATAACAAGTTGTAATAAATATTCTTAATTGTATATATACCACAGGATTTTCTCACGTAGCAATCGACTTAGGGAGATTTAACTCCATCTAAAAGGATGAGCATATTAACAGTTGGGTTGGGAATTTAAGAGCATCCCACCCATGTTAGGAGGTTGAGAAAGGAAAGGGTCTCAAAGCCTATTTTGGGGGATCATCAAAGCATTTTTCGAATATTATCAATTTCTATGGAAGATCTTACTGCAAAGATTATTGCTCAAGTGACATAGAAGGTGAAAGAGGAGATTACTTCTCAAGTGAGAAAGGAGACCTGAACCAAGCTAGAAAAAAATCAGAAGATGTTTGCCTACATTCAGAAGATAGGCAAGCAGTCACACCCAAACGCAAGGCTTGTTCTTGATAAAGTAGAGATGCACCCTACTCCCTCACCTAGTAATGCAAAAGCTAACTGGTCAAGAGACCTTGACCCATTTGCAGAGCTACCAAAGGAGTTAACAGTTGATTTTGGTAATCAGTCAACTGAAGGTTTTGGAACCCAAACTGTTGCATAAAACATTAAAATGTAGAGAAACAACAAGAAGAAAAAGAAGGCAAATAGAAAGAATATAGAGGGTTTTAACATGGTTCAGCTAAAGCCAGTATGACCCCGACATCCACAATGAATGTATTTGCTTTTTGGTAGCTATTTCTCTGCTTTTCTTAGCAGAACTACAAAGATCACTATTTTCTCTCTCTACTTCAGCAGAGTTTCAACAGGTAATTTTTCTATATCTATTACAATGGACTTCTCTCTTATTTATAGAAGCAGGGAAGGTTACAAGTCATAATTTATCATTGTAAGACTATGATTACAGTTGTAATAGGCAATAAATGCTTGGTATCAAATAATAAATGCAGGATAAATCATTGCAGACTTTAGAGGTGGAGTTGCAAGTTGGAAGTATGTTTAGACTGTCTATCAGACATGAACTATTTCCAATTACACTGAAAGGGGGAGCTCGTTGTAGCTATGATTTGCTAAAGGCCCCAAGCTCGCACAGTGTGATCTGCTATCTGGCCTCAACTACCTCGCTTCAAACTGGATCGCACTCTTCATTCTGGTTCGATCCATTGGGCCTTTCTCAGCCCATTCCACCTAGTCCATAAAATATCCATAATAAGAGGTAAATGATTATCATTAAAAGCTTAAACTTCCTTTATTATGTAAGTAGCTTCTAATATTTTTTGTGAAAAATAACATTATGATTGTTATGGGTAAAATTTGATTATAGTGAGATAGGCTGACAAAAGCCCAACAAGCAAGTTCAATGGGTCCAGAAGTCCAACTTGCTAGGATGCAAAGCCAAGACAGTAGCCTTGCCTCACTAAGCGAGATGAGCCCCGGATCGCTGGTTACATCTAGGATGCAGACCATAAGCCCAATGGCCAGATCGGCTTGCATGGTCACAAGTCGCATGGTGAGAGTCCAAGTCATTGAGTGAGTGACCTTCAGCTTGAAGTACCACACAAGTCCAATCAGCAATCAGAGGCACAATTCCCTAACTAGCAAACTAGCCTCCAAAAGTAGACACCCGCCTGCACACGTCAACTTGTAGAGTCCAAGTTGTCTGTACACATTTATTATCTGATGTAATAGATGTACAAGTCAAGAAATTACCATTGTAATCCCCCTTACTTCTATAAATAGGGAGAGAGTCTATTACAAAAAAATATGAGAAAAAGACTAGCAGAAACTCTGCCCTATCGTAGAGAGAGCTCTCTGTAAAAATACTATTTACCTAGCAAACATTCTACGTAATACATTACCGTGGACATAGGAGCCATACTGGCTTTAGCCGAACCCTATTAAAAAACTCTCTATGTGCATCTTCTTCTTCCTTCTTCTGGCTCTTATTATTTTTTTACATCAGCACAATCGGAATAACAGTTTGATGTAACAAGAACTGTACGGTTGGTTGGAGTTTGGCCCAAAACCAAATTCTACCATCAATAATAATTAAATTTTCAATTTGATTTTTTTGTCTATACAGGAAAGAGTCAAATATCTTCTAACTTTAGCGCTCAAGGAATGTATAATGGCATATGGAAGGATTTTCCACAACTGTACCTTCCATTGCCAATAATTGTCAAGTGATCAAGTAAAGGTCATCATTGACACTCCACTATATCAGAGTGCAAAACTTCCATTGCCAGTGGATGAGCAAGGGATAGTCGGCCTACCAATTGAAACTTACATCGCATGGTTGAAGAGTCTTATTACTTTGGCTACAGAGGTATCATATTCTATCTCATAAGTAATTGTGTTTGAAAAACCCAAATTTACTATATTCCTAATATCTAAATTTCTTAATTTTATGTATGTTAATTAGGCTGTAGAGGAAGCTAGGAAGGTTGAGAGTAATTAGACTAAGAAATCAATGACTCAACTAATTGATTAGCCAACTCAGACCCAAGAGATGTCTCCTATTGAACCACGAAAAATGTTATCTGTAATGGCTGAGAAGATAGGGAATGATAATTTAAACCAAATTCATATGGATGCTAAGGTTATGGGTAATAAATATGATGTTTTTGTGACCAAGGATTACATCATGCAATTCTTAGCCAAGAAAGAGATAAATATATCATGCATTCAAGGTTTTGAAATGTGAGTTTACCTTTAACTTTCAATTCATAATTTTATTTATATTATATATTTTAAAGTGTTTTATTAATCATTTCATTTATTTCCTTGTAAAGCCTTCTACATCATGGCTGTGAGACCAAGGGACTGGATGTTGAATTTCTATGTCCACATTATGTAACATCCCAAATTTTCTAAAATGAATTTTGATAATAAAATGACTTATTGGAAAATTTGAAGAAAGTAACTTTGAAAAGTTTGAGAATTTGAAACTATGAATTTGGGATATGACATGTTCAAACATAGTGGAAAAAGATTTTAGGAATGATAGGAATCTTCAAAAAGTGGAAGTTTTCAATTAGAATGCTCATGGAGCAAAATTCATGTTTTTAAGAATTAATATTCAAAAAAATTTCAAAAAGATTGAAAATAGGGCTATAGGTGCCCAATGAGTGTAAACTTATAGTCGTTCCAAAGGTAATTAACTTAGCTAATTTCTGTCATAATCTCACGGCCACTGGTGCTCAGTGAGTATGTTATTTGTGGACTCGAAGTTGAGAAAAAAGGAAAAATGTTTGAGTCAAAGTTGAAATAAAGCAAATGTTAAGTCAAACTTTCCCTTTTTTTTTCATTTTTACACTGCCCAAAGTCAGTTCCCTCTCTTCCTTTTTAGCCCATGGCCAGTTGCAATTCATGCAACTCGTAAGCTTCTTCTCCAAGTTCATTCTCTCTCTACAAATTCTCTTTCTCTCTTTTCAGGTAATCCTTCATTCTTCCATGTGAATTTCTTAAATTGTTGATTCTTCTCTTCTTCCTCTTCAATTTGACATCAAAATCTTGTTGATTTATAGAGTAAAAGTTGAGTTACGAATTTTTGAAATTTGTTATCACTATTCAACCCATGAATCAATCTGATTTTTATGGTGTTTTAGAGCTTGAATCGATTAGATATGGTTTGTTTCTATTAAATGAAATCATAATCTAATCATCAATGATTAGTCAAAGAGGAAAAAACTCCTTGAAAATCTAAAAGCTAATAAGCTCTACTTTTATGTTGTTGAAGAGTATTAAATATCTTTGTGAGATCTGTTTGATTTGTCTATTTCCAACTGCTAAGGTGAGTAATTCTTACCTTTTCTATAAATTATAATGTGCTCTTACTTGTGATATGTTGATTAGTTGGTGCAAGTGGATAAAAAAGAGTCTTTGGTGATTATGGGGCCAAATTTGAGATTGAATGGATCTGTTAATATATTGATTGATTTGCTGCGGAAATGGCTGAGCTATGTGCATATTTAAACTTTCAAAACATAAAGATAGACAAAAACATTGTCTTGTAAATTCCAATCCAATGCCCAAAATGATGAAAACTCAAGAGAGTACTTAAGGGATCATCAAGAGCATTTGCACTTTCCAAATGGACCTATCACAAGGGCTAAGGCTAAAAGGATTAAGGAAGCTCTACAAGGCTTATGTCAAAGCATGTAAAACAAACATGAAGAGGAGGGCTTGAAAAAGTTAAGGTCCATATACATTGAAGCCACGTCATCAAATGAAGCCACATAAGCATGCCTTGCACCAAGATGGAGGATATAGGGTTGATTGGGCTGCTTTCGCACCACTTGGGGCTAGTTGTGTCTCTTGAGCTATTTGCATCTTGTATAAGTTGAATTGAGGCCATTTTTATATGCCATTTATGGGCTGGTATTGGCCATTTGTATTGTTTGGTTTTGGGCCTTTTTGTGATAGTTTAGGCCTTTATTTTTATTAAGTTTTTTATTTGTATTTTGGATTTGTTTTAATTTGATGAGTCAAGCCCATTTGGTTTAGTGATAGCTATTTGAAAAAGCTTGTTTTTCTTAAAATTGATATTAGACATTTCGGAGAATTGAAAAGTTATTTTCTTGTAATGACTTTCTCTCTTTTATTTTAGAAGAATTTGAGAGGAAAGAAAAAATGGACTAAAAATTTGGATTAAAATTATTATAGATGTTTGATTGGTTGAGGAAAAAAATTGTTAAGAAAAGCAAATGAGAAGAAAAATTGAGATGGGGCCCAGCAAATCATTTTCTCGCCACTTTTGGGCAGAAAAAGGGGAGAAATTACTATTCTTCACTCTGCAGAAACCATTTGGATAAGCATCTTCTCTATGTTTGCTGCTCTTCAACGCTGGCAGCAGTTGAGTTGCTTCTTTCGATTGACTGAACAAAATCAAACTCCAAAATACAAATGCAATCCAAAAAACAAAGCAGCTTGATAAGACACATAGAGAAAAGACAAAGTAGAAATTTACCACAACCCAAATATAGAGAATCCAATTCAGGTTTCACCAAATATAGGGAATAAATTGTAACCCCAAAACAAGAAGTATGAGAAAATATTATACTGCATTGTAATATCCATAAAGGAATGAAAAAAAGGGGGTTATAGGTTATACCTTTATAGAAGCGATTTGGAAGTTCATAGGTTGGGAGGAGATTCCAATAACTTCGACACCTCCAGCTAAGAGGTTCGTGCGTCAATTATCCCTTAGCTGTCAATTGAAGGTAGACAGAGAGATTAAGCTAGTTCTTTCTCATGGCTTTCTGGGTTTACGGGTCAACTAGATATTAAGGGAATAATGGATCTCTACTTTGTGTTCATTTTTAGTATTCAGTTAGTAAAGTGGGTTTGGAATTGGGCTGTGGTGATAATGTAAGACAAGCTTGGGCCTTTCATGTGCAACACAACACTACTACCTTCTTCTTGAGACAATCTTGAAAATGGGAGGCCTAAAATAGATGGACCAGAAAAATTTGTTCTTTCCCTTTTATTTCCTTTTATTTTTTACCCAATCAAATAATAAAATTATAAATTTTTTTCTTCTTATTTTCTTTTCTCTCGTCTTCTTTCTTTTCATTTCCTGTCTTCTATTTTTTCCTTCCTTCCAAATAGGGGGTTTCTTGATAACAACCAAACAGGACAAAAATTTATTTTTGACTCTTTTCTTTTTTATTTATTTTTTTTCACCATTTTCTTTAAATCTAAACAAATTGATTGGATGTCATGAAAAATTAAAGAGAAAAACAAAATGCTGTTAAAAAGTGACGTGGAGGTAATAATGAGAATTTGGATTTATGTGTCAAGTTTATGTTATATCAAAAATAGTAATAATTTAAATAAATTTAATCCAAATCCAATATAAATAATAATTGTGTCTTGTTGGGTTAATCCCATTTTCAAATGTGACATTGTTTAATCCGTCGAACCCATTTAACTTTAGTCAACAAAATTTATAATACAGATTCATTTATTAAATTTAACAAGCTATTCTGTTTCACAAAAAGTATTTAATCATTAATTAGATACATTATTAAATTGTTATTATCAATTTATTAAAATTTTTATTTTATTTTTATTACATATAATTATTTATAACTTAGTTATTAATTGTTTCTTAAATAATATTTTTAAAATTTTAGTATAAATTGCTAAAAAAATTGGCTTATTAACTCATTTAGTTTTAAGTTAATCATAATTAGATTTATATATTATTTATGTTAAAATGGATTGATTTATTTATAATTTAAACCTATATAAATTCAATTCAACTCTATGTAAAATGTTTCATATTTATGTTAGATTATGTGTCATATCAAAATTTCCATTTTTTTCTCATCATTATTGTTTGAAAAGTCCATGAAAAACTTTGAATTTGAATCAGCTTATAAAATTATCCTTATACATCTTTTTTTTTTTTTATCTTAATCATTCACGATATATTATTTTCTTTTTCATCAACATTTATATAACTAACCAAAAGATTAATAGTTTTCTTACTATTTTCTTTCAACTTATTTTCTATATATCCAAACAGGTGAAAGAAAAAAAATCCTCGTGCTTTCTTTTCGCCCCATTTTATTTTTACCTATTTTCTTTCTATCCATATCCAAACTCAGGGTTAGGGATAGGAAGAGTTCTGGGTTACTTGCACCAATTCCACAAATTGAGGTGTGACTTAAAGACACCAATTTAGCCGCTCCGCTCAAAGGTAGCTGGGTTGTAGCCGCAAGCTGTTCGATAATTCTTCTTGGAAGCAAATCTGAAGAAAAGAACTACATTCATATCTTGTCTCTTTCCATATTCTGCTGTTTCGTGCGTATCAACCGAAAAGACACTATTTTTAGTTCCTTGGTTGCCGGATATGGGTTGATTAAATTTGTAGCACTTCTTTTCAAAAAAAAAAACTGGATATGTACTACTTGTATTACATTCCGTCTCCTTCCTAAGTGTTATAATTTTTTTCCTGGGATTTTAAGTTTATTTTTATGCTAGAATATGATTTTCATAATTCTTGAAGCAGTTCTAGTATGACCAACATTACTTCTTTCAGTTTTTATTTTATTCATTAAACAATGAGAAGAACTGGGAGATGTTTAGAGGCTGAAATTTAGTATCTATAAATAAGTACTCATGTTGCCTTGCACCCTTTTTGGTGGTTTTGCTTAGCTTTGTTATGACTGCTTACTTCTAAATCTATTCTTCTTTGAGGTTCCCTGTTATACGAGTTGCTGAGTTGTTGAGAGTAGCAATGCTTGTGTTTTGGAAAATTTGAGAGAATAATGTTTGAGAAATTTGTCTGTGTGTTGTCAAGATGGTGGGTAAGTAGGTTACTTTTACAGAAGTTTGTATTTCTGTGCTTAATATTGAGGTACCATTAAAGAATGTTGTTATCAGTTTACTCACACTGTTGCTTTGCATACTCTGTGGAATGGTATCAAATATATTATTCATTTTACAGATATACTACCTCTTCCAGGTAGTATTTGAATTTTGAACTAAAACAATCTTACTTGAAACCTATTTATATGAAGTGCTGGAGTTAATGTGTGAATTTTCGGATATCTGATCTGTTTGACAAAGATGAGCGCCATCCAAGTTACTGCATGCTAACCTGGGATCTATGTCAAAAGTTTATCTCAGTTGCATCACCTTCCTTCAAAACCATGTGTGTCTAAGAGTAAAACCATCATTTGGCTTGCAATGTATGCCTATTTCAAAATCTAGGCAATCTCCCCTTGTTTGCTCACCTGGTGGAAAAGGAATGATGATGGAAAATGATAAAGAGTTAGAGCACATTCTTTTGGGTTCTACATTCTGGAATATGTCATTCTGTCATTATATTATATAGTTGTAGTTATAGCATGCATTGTTATATATTTCTTGAGATGCTTTGTGAGGAAAATTTTTCAAACTTATTGGTCTTAGGCTATTATTGGTTGCCTCCTGGCCTCTTTTGTGTTGCCTGGTGTGGGAATGCTTTAGACAAGGTGTAATCTAAAATGTCTTCTAATTCTTTTTTACCTTGTTGTTTTAAATTAACCATTTTCTACTTTCAGTTATGTCTTGTAAATGTGTAGAAAACAATTTTGTGTTACAATTACCCTGCAATATTGGATTGATCTTTGATATCCTTAGTCCTGATCAACTTATATGATAAAAACTCTAGGTATCAATTATGTAATTGTTGATAACTATTAATGCATGAAGCAAGAAAAGGTGGATTTTTATTGTATGCTTGGGGTTTTGTCATGAAAGTGGTTTTGCCTAAAAAGCGTGGAAGCATTTTCCTGAAAGGACCGTCTTAGGTTTATGGCTATAATTATGCATAATCTGCTGAGGGGCATTAAAAGAAATAGGATAGGTGGGAGAAAATACTTTTTTAATTATCTTTTTCTCTGCTTTTGTCATGTGTTTTATTGGGGTTTCATTTATTAATAAAATATTTAGATTATTTGACTTTTTTATCACATCATAAATTTCCATTTGGCCGCTGAGTGGGGAAGGCCAAATTAAGGTCATGCTACGAGGATAGTCTGTTTTCCTCACCAACTCTCTAAGCATAACCGCTCTCTACTAGAATTTTTTGTCATGAAGTTTGTCTTACAATATGATCTTTATTAAACTAGTTTAATTAAAGTTATAATCTTTTTTTTTTTTTGGTAAAATTGAAGATATGGTCTTTGAATCTTCACATAATGACATTAAGTGATCCGTATAGCCAACTCTATCTAATGGGATAAGGCATGATGGCTGTTATTGTTGTTATATTAACTTTTTTTTATAGAGCATTGTCTACAAGATTTAAACAGAGTAAATGGGGATGATTTGATGCTTCTAGCTTTTTTCATTGAGATTTCTTTTTTGTCATATATTTTGGTTTAAATTTTTCTACATTTTATTCATATTAAATGTAGGGTTTCCATGGAAAGCACTTGAGAAAGCTATGGACAAATTTAAGGGACAGTAAGTAGAAGATGTATTACATCACCAGATTGAAAAAGGTGAATATTATGATAATAATGATGGTGGAGGTGGTAGCAAGCCACCAACAAGAGGTAGTGGTGGTGGTGGTGGTGGTGGGTCTAATGAATCAGAGGAGGAAATCTCTACTGAAATGTTGGATGAGACTCTTCAAATGATTTGTGCAACCTTTGGCTCTATGTTGTGAGAAATATCTCTAAAATAATGTGAGATATATTTTCAAGATTTTAGGAACTGGATATGACTAATATCGTATTCTTCAGTTAAGGGATTTGTAGTTAGTTTAAAAAGAAGTCCATTATCTTTTAATAATCGAAAAATTCAAATGTCTTGGTGATGGGTCGAAAATCATTATATAATACAAGATTTGGGTCTCCAATACTATCTAAGAGTTCATACAGAAAGAATCATCATCATTCTAAAGAGAGAACGAAGCATTGGAAGCTCTCAAACAACTCTAAACGTGATGTACGGAACAATTTCGCTTTTTTATCTCTGACATCAATGGTTAGAATTAATTTGTTCTATCTTGCTTCCATTACAGTTTATGATTATTAGCACTTAAGTTTTACTAACATGTGGCATCAGAGCTGATCTTCTACCTCTGTCTTGATGCAATAATTTTTTAAAAGAAAATTTCTTCGAAAATACTTGTTAATGTTCAAAAATTTGAATCTTGATTTTGGGTTTTGTGTTTTTGTTGCGATCTCGTGATTTTATCTTAATTCAATTGGATTTTGATTCATCAGATATACAGAGAATGGAATTGTACTAATTTGTACACAAGTATATTTTGAAATTTTTGAATAAATAATGAGATTAGAATTGGGAAGAGATCCGATCGTGGCAATTAAGATATGGTTGTCTTGAATTATAGAATTTCGATTTCATTTTGTTAAATTTGAAATATTAATTTTGTTGTGTACTTGTTTTAGGAGGTATTAATTAACTTGAAATCCAGTTGTTTAGAGAATATATTATATTTTCTCATGTAGTAAAACTTTTATTTTGGGTATTTTTGGGAAAATTTTCATAAATTTTATTTTTATGAATAATTTCATAATTTGGTATTTTTATGGAATAATTCAAAAAAAATTTGTTTTTGTTATAATATTCATAAATTTTTGTTTTGTTATGAATATTGTAATTTCGTAGGAAAATTATATACTTTAATTAATTATTTTGTATACATAATTTTGAATATGTTATTGATAAGTAGAAAATGTACCTGTAAAAATACTTGATTTTACCTCTTAAATAGTCATTAACTTGTGATTTTTGTTTAACTTTT
>JANHAO010021961.1:0-12350 GCA_026873985.1 Saraca asoca
AAATAACCAGCCTAAGGGAATTAACTAAACTTGAGACTAATCTATCCTTGATCACTAAATATTCATTCAATTGTTAATCCTATTTTTGGCCTTAAATCATAGCAAGAAGCCTTGAAATGATCAATAAATCCTCTACTAGATAAGCACCTAGCATTTGGTTGATTAAGGTTAAACAAACTAAGTATCCAATTAAGCCAAAACCATCTTAAGAAATCAGGACTCAGCTAAGTAAATAACCCATCAAAAGCATGATGCATTGCTTAGTTTTTGCCATTCTCTTTCTACAAGTGATCATTAAGCAATAATCATATGAACATCCTAATCAAATGAAGTCATTCAATTCAGATTTCTCAACAAAACAGAAAGAAAAGGAGAAAAAATAACCAATAATTGGGTTGCAAAGTGAAATACCAAGATCTCAACATTAATCATCAAGTTGTCAATCCCTTGGACTGATTACAAAGTGTTTAGCCTTCCATAAATGAAAGACACAAAATTGTAGAGAAAAAAAAATAACATGCCACTTTGCTCCCCTCAAAACTCTCTCCCCTTTTTTTTAAAAAAATGCTGAACAGGAAAAAGGAGCTTGCTACTGGTTGGTGGAGTAGGAGCAATGATGAAGGGTTAGTGTAGTCTCTTTTGCTTACTACCATTTTCTACTACTACTCTTTTTGCTTGAATGTGCAATTGCAGACTACTTTTCTAATTTTTTTACTAACTCACTGACTTAAATCTGATTAAGTGTGGAGTTAGTGCAAGGAATAGTCATTGGGCCTAAGTTTTATGTCATTTGGTGCCTAAAAATTAAATTCTGCAGAGGCCCATCTCGTCAATATTCTACCTCTATCTTGCAGCTCAATTTGCACGCCCAAAATGATATATTTAGGTCTGAAAGTCTTCATAACAATTGTAGCCTTCTATCTTAACTTCCATTTAGGCTTAGTTTGATCTCATTTGGACTTCTACAACTCTAGATATTGCTTAATGAATGCTCAAGGCCAAGCTACCCAAGACAGAACTGAGATAGTATTTTGGTTTTAGTTTGAGCTCCAATTTCAGAAATCCAATCATGAGATTTAGCTTTCAAGGTCTTCATGAAAGTTGTAGAGCTATTTTTATACTTCCTACAAGACAAGAATTACATTAATTGGATAATCATCGCTCAAGTTATAGCCAAAATACAGAAGCTACTAAAAAGGCCAAATAATGCAGTATTTTCTATAATGATCCCAATTGACACAACATCATGAATAGGTAGTAACACAGCTGAAATAAGTCAGTTTGGACCTTAAAAAGCTTAGTAAAAGGATAATTAAATGAGTAAAATATTTTGTTATCAATAGTCAAGCAACAAGAGCCCCTAATTGATCAACCTACTGATTAACCTAGACCACAGCTCAAGTATTAAGATTAACAAGATGACCTCTTAGCGACCCCATGCAAGTCAGCATGTTCGGAGGTCATGCATGGATGGCATGATTGCTCCATCAACTACAAGGTAAGAATCTCGTTCATGTCAATAACGCATCAAGAGCATGTAGACATTCCTCATTCACTCAAAAACATGATAAAATGGCGTGACCAACCACTATATAAACCATAGGTACCCTTCCTATTACATTCATTATCAATATTCATATTGAAGCTCTGCTACTAAAACTAACTTGAGCATCAGAGTGTGTTCGACGGACTACTTTCATCATGCACCATTGACCTTGTTCCCTTTGCAGATCATTCCACCGCCAAGCATAATCCCTCTTCATCAATATGTTTCAATTGAAAAGTTTCATAGGTAAACATCCATAGCAATATATTTAAAGTTGTAAATCCTAATGCCTTCTACGACAATGGTCCATAAATGAAAGCATGGACTATAATCAAATTAGGCATCAAGAGACTAACCTTATCCTCTGTTGAGCATCCTTTACTTGAAGCAAGACTTTTCATTCTAGACAAATCTTTGTGATACTTTTTCATATCTCTAAAAGCAAAATTGCACAACACTCATAAAAACATCTTAGTATATGACAATAGTTTATCAAAATAGAAGAGTAAAGAGTTATGCAACAAAAACTTATAATACTATTCTTAATATATTACAATACATAATTGATTTTAGGTAACATCCAAGTGACAATATTCCTTATATAGAAAATTTAATGATACCTATTCAAGTCAGTCCATAGGAATTCAATCCCCATTACTTGAAGTCTTCAACAATATCATTTTGTCATAAGTGAATCAACCAAACTATGAGAATGTAAAGAAATTATCATGTGTCTCAAAAGAGCATCACTTATCACTTATAAAATAAATCACAATCAAAATCAAAGACAACAGTAGCTTAAAGAATCCACTTATACACACACACATAACATAAAAGGCTTAAATGAAATATATAGCTACTTAAAATTCAAGTTTAGAGAACAAAACAAAAAAATAAATACAAAGAGGGTGGTAATGTGGATGTCTATCCTAGACCATTCAAAATTTGATAAATTAAAAAACATATTCGGTTAGTTCTCTAAAAAAAATAACACAAAAATAGCAGAAAAATATGCATGCCTACAATCACAATGGGCATGGCTTGAATATAAATGCCTATACATTTCAAGGAATTAATCATGTTGAATAGGTTTCACTATTCTATACATTACAATGTTACTAACCAATCAAGGAATCAGAAGGAAGGAATATAGATTGTAAGTCTGTACTCCTAACCTTCTTTTCAATGTAACATGGTGGTTTATAAGGAATGTGCTCACTAAACTAAAAAATTGTTCAATTAACTGTCAAGGATACAAAATGAATGAAAGACATTGGTACATTGATACGTTACGCTTGCCAATGAATAAAAGATTTTGTCAATGATGATGTTAGAAAAAGCATAGATCCTCCATCTCTCTTGTAGTCTATAGTCTTAAAGATGGAGTATTTAGAAAAAAAACTTCTAATTGTTGTTAAAAAACGCAAGAGAGAGAGAGATTTACACAATGATCATGTTAGAAAAAGAAGAGGAACTGTAAGTAGTCATAAAATATACGAGGTTATTCAAATACTGCTAACTAATCCAAATTAAACACACAGGCACACACACAACCTAGACAAAGAGAAAAATTATACAATGCTAACATTGTACACTTTGTAATTCCAAGAGTAGAAACATTATTCAAAGGAACATAAGCCCAATTCAAAGTTTACTGCTACACAATGTAGAAACAAGATCGTTAAACACTCATCAGATAATAGGCATCCACTTCAAATATAAGAGTGGTGGTGTTTTTATAAATAAAATGAAAAATAAGATGTCTATTAATATTAAAAAACTATCATCCGATCTTTATATGCCAGTTTGATTTTAAAAATGGACATAATATTAAATTCATCTTGTTTAAAATAATAAAAATTAAGACATCAATTGTCATTAAAAAATTATGTCTAATCTTTTGACGACGATTGGAATTTAGATATGAACATAATTTTAAATTAATTTTAATTATAATTTTAAATTATTTATCTAATTTTACTTATAATGAACAAAATATTCTCTGATTATTAATTTTTTTTTCTATTCCAATCAATAATTCCCTTTTACTAAACTTCAAAATTCTTAAAATATTTTGTTTGGTAATTTCAAAGAAAATTTTCAAGTATTTAAAATATTATTTAATTGACAAAATAATTTAAATATTTAAATATTATTTAATGGACATGTTTCAAACAATAATCAGCCTTAGGTTTATTTGTGAAAATGTATGTATATCTAAAAATGGACAAAATAATTCAAAAATGAATTTCTTTTGTTAAGTAAAATCAAACAAAATAATTTAAATTATAATTAGATAAAATAAAAAAATAAATTATTTTGATATTACATGTCAGAAATTGGAACCCCCCAACATATATATAAAAGTCGTGATGTTTTTATAAACATAATAAAAATTAAGACATTGATTTTTTTTTTTATAAAGAACCGATGTAGATTTCAATATTAGACATCTATTCCTATAAGAAAATCAACTTCTAAAGTCTATGAAATTTAAACTAATTCTCATAAACTTGACTCTCACTTTCCCTCTCTCACTGGTTTAAAACCTAGCTCACTCTCTTCTTCGTTTGAAGTTCATCTTTGACGATTTAAAGGTACATGTGAGAAGAAAAGAAGCAACAACTAACTCTTTTCTTTATCTTGCAATAATATCATCTTCAACAACTCTCTCTACTTGTGTTAACAAATAATTTTTATTATTATTTGATTTCATTTTTTTGTGTACCCAGTGACCATTTTTCTGTAATGTCAAACTATATACCCAATGTTGAACTATTAATTTAGAGAAATTTTATTATTTATTAGTTAATTTTAGGAAAATGCAATCTATCTCTATTATTAATATATCCCATCAAATGCCAAAGCTCAATAGCCTCATGTCATAAATTAAAACACTCACTAGTGTCATAATTAAGCATTATTTGCATCTTAATTCACAAGATTAAATTCCAAGATATTGATGGGTTCATATTCTTGTGTATTTGTTGAGATTTAGATTGGAAAGTTATAGATCAAAGATGAATATTTGCTAATTGGTTGAGTAAAAAATATACAAATGGGATTGAGGAATTTATTAAATTTGCTATTAATCAACATGCTATAACTAGTAATGAGCAATTAGGTGCCTTTATGTGAGTTGTTACTGTGTTAAGAGAATGAAATTTGAGGAAATAAAATATCATTTATTTATTCATGGCTTTAATAAAAGGTATACATAATGGATATGACATGGTGAAAGTGAATTATCTAGTATGTCTAGTAATTATGAAAACCAGGGAGGGTACCAAAATAATGAAATTGATGTGAGTTTAGATGATCAATTAGAAAATATGGTGCATGATGTAGAAGATAATTTTATTAAGTGACCACATATCTTTAATAGTTTGTTAAATGATGAAGAAAAGCCTTTGTATATGGGTTGTACTACATGATTATCTATTGTGTTAAGATTGTTCAACTTAAAAGTAGAGAATGGGTAGAGTGATAAGAGTTTCATAGCCTTACTTCAAGTGTTGAAAGATATGCTTCCGAAAGATAATGAACTTCTAGATCATACTTATGAGGCCAATAAAATCTTGTGTCCGATGGTTATGGAGCATAAAAAGATATATACTTGCCCTAATAATTGTATATTGTACCAAAAAGAGTGTAAAAGTTTACATGAATATCCAAAATATGGGGCATCACATTATAAATTGAAAAAGAATGATGACGTGACTAATAAATGGGCTTTGGTTCAGGAATTATGGTATTTTCCAATATTATCAAGGTTTAAATGTAAGTTTGCTAATGCAAGAGATGCCAAGAATTTAATGTGGCATGTGGACCAAATGAATTCTGATAAAAAGTTTTGACATCCAGCTAATTCTTCTCAATAGAAAACATTTGATTCATTATTCCTTGAATATGCAAGAAATCTTCGGCTTGGAATTTGTATAGATTAAATGAAGCTTCATGGTAACCTAAGTAGTAAACATAGCACATACCTCGTTTTATTGATGATTTACAATCTACCTCCTTGATTATCTAACAAGCACAAGTATATAATGTTGTCATTGATGATTTCAAGCCCCAAAAAACTAAGAAATGATATAGATGTCTTTTTGGTACCACTTAATAAAGACTTAAGGATAATGTAGGATGAAGATGTGTCAATATTTAATGTATATCATTAAGAGTCTTTTAAGTTGCATGCCATGATCTTTTACACAATAAATGACTTCCCAATTTACAAAAACTTATCTAGATATAGTGTTAAAGGACGTAAAGCATGCCCTATTTGTGAAAACGATACATGTTCTTATTAACTTAAGCATGGAAAGAAGACAATGTATTTTGGTTACTGAATACTTCTTCCCCAATCTCACCATTATCATAGGTGAAGAAAAACTTTTAATGGGTTATCAAATGAGGGAAAATCTCTAATGCCATTAACTGGGGAGCAGGTTTTTGAACAAGTGAAAAGTATTAATGTCATTTTTTTGTAAACCCTATACACCTGCAAGTAATAAGACTTGATGGAAAAAGATATCTATATTCTTTGATCTTCCATATTGGCAAACCTTATTTGTGAGACTTAATCTTGATGTGATGCATATGGGGAAAAATATCTGTGATAGTCTCATAAGAACACTTTTGAACATACTGGATAAGAACAAGGAAGGAGTCAAAGTCATACTAGATTCGGTTGAAATAGCAATACAAAAGGAATTAGCACTAGAAAAAAAGGGTCAACGTACTTATTTGCCTCTAACTTGTCATATTATGTCTAGAAAAGAGAAAACAAGTTTTTGTGAAGGTATTCTTCAAACATCAGAAGTCTTGTTTCAATAAAATATTTGAAATTAGTCAGTTTAAAGTCTTATGATTATAATGTTTTAATGTAACAACTGTTACCAGTAGCTATCCAATCAATATTGCCTAAACATTCATGAGACACTATTACTTGACATCATGGTACATCCAGTTGTTCATTTGGTATGATAAAATGCTATAAACTAACTTATTTGAAGTGTATGTACCTATTTTAGTGATATATGAAAATCCTAAAAGGGTACATGAGGAATCAGCATCAGCTTGAAGGATGTATTGTTGAAGGTTGCGTAGCTAAAAAGGTTGTTGAGCCTTACAGTGAATAGTTATCAAATATAAAAGCTATTGGAGTTCCTAGGTCTCGTCATGAGGGAAGAATTACAAGTAAAAGTACACTGGGAACTCAAGTGGTGAACATCAGTCATGAAATGTAGGTACAAGCATATCTTTACGTATTGCATAATAATGAAGAAGTTGAGCCTTACTTGGACGAGCATATAACCTTTATAAGAAAGCAAAATCATGAAAAGAATGATAAGTAGGTACAAGCTAAACACAATCACTCATTCATCACTTCGTTTCAAAATCAAGTTCATTTTCAGTTAGCACAAACACCAAATGATATTTTCGAGACTATGAGATGGTTAGCCTATGGGCCTTGTATAGAGGTCTTATCTTATTGTAGATATAACATCAATAGGTATTTTTTCTACGTCAAGGGACAAGATGATAAAAGCTTTATGCAAAATAGTGGGGTGACTTTGGTGGCTCAGGCAATGTATGTTTTTAGTTTAAAAAATAAAAATCTTGTATCTGCGAATGTGTCATATTATAGTTGTAGATATATGGGAGCATGCCTACATTAAATTCAAGATGTCTATATTTTGATGTAAATGAGTTAAGAATAACAATACCTGAGTTGATGAGTTAGGATTTACAATGGTGGATCTTAACAGAAAAGGTCATAAGGGGAAATTATTCATAAAGACATTTTAAGCAAAACAAATTTTTTATATCCCAGACCCCGAGTAATAAAAAGTGGCCTGTAGTTCTTTATAGAAAAGACAAATTGTTAGCGGTCGAGATGAAGAAGACATAAATAGTGATATTGAGGAAACCTTTTTTTTTTTCAAGACTACCTCTGATAAATGAAGACATAAATAATTGGGGGGAGTTCTACATGTAATGTCCATAATGAAAGGATATGGGTTGAAAATCCTCCTAAAAAAAATAGAAAAAATAGAAGGTATTTATGTTTATGTGGACAACTTCTTAATTACTAGTCTAGATGTTTATATTTGATTAAAAATTTATTATATATATGGGCAACTTCTTGATTACTAGTTTAAATGCTTATATTTGATTATTAGTTTATTATATACATACAATTCTAGCATTATTAGTTTAGAAGCTTATATTTGATTTGTAGTTTATAATTGTTTGATTGACATTTTAAATTGTTGTATCATAATCCAGGTTGTATGTAAAATTGATATTTAATGCTTAATGCATTCGACTCGACTATTCTATCACAAGGCTTAAACCTTTCGACACTCTTTGATAGTGGACAGGTCCTTGTTTAATCACCACATATTTTCTTGTTTGCAATGTACCTACACTCAAGAATCATATATCCAAATAGCCAAAACACAACCAATATGATAACCTTAGGGAACTTTATAGAACTAGCCTATAATCTTTATCGAGTTTCTATGAAGCTCTGAAAAGAGAGTGTTACTACAAGTCCCATATTCTATCCTTAAGTTTGAGGTCTAAGCTTGTTAACATTTTTTATATCTATAGTTATAATATGTTTTTCTTCCCTTACATTTTGTAGAATTCTATGAAGTACCAAACATGCTTCATCTCTCAAAAGTTGGCAAAGGTGGTTTTATCAAGTATGGAAGTAGTGGCACAATCAATGGGATTTAAGACGCATATTCGCAACCGTAAGGTTCTTTGCCTATCATTCGCAATAGTATATTGCTTTATCACGTTGCCATCTGCACATCCTTTCGATTCTGATTTAGATTCTTTTGTCATTTTGTTCATATGGAGAGTCGCACAAACACTCAACATACATCTATGGTATTAGAATCTGGCAATAGATCAAGCTTCCATAAAGTTTCTATTCATCTAAAGTGAGATTGGTATAAATTTTTAGATGAGAGTTGGGGGTACTCAACAAACAAAACTTTTTATTTCTTGGTTATCCCGGAAAAGTTTACAAACAAAACTTTTTATTTCTTGGTTATCCCGGAAAAGTTTACATCCCTCAACTAGTTATTTTTCAGCCGCGAATTCACATTTTTTCCTTGTAATCTAATTCATTTCCATTTTTGCATCTGTTGCTCGCAAATTTTTGAAGTTGCTCCTTCATTTATCATGGTGGACGTTCAAAAGCAGCAGGTGATGCAGGTGAATATCTCAAGGTTGGTTTTCAAGAATTGCTTTTTTTTTTTTTTTATCGTTGGTTTGACCTACTTCCCTTTACTACTCGTTTCTTCCCTTTATTCAACTTGTATTATGATCAAATTCACATACTTTATGTCGCAATTTTACAAGAATTTTTGTAGCAATCTTTAATGTCAATCAAGAATCATATAGAGATAGATGTTTCAAATTGTTGTTTTAATATGTTTTGATTTTAACATGTTAACTTTGTGACTTAAATGTCTTGAATTTTTTGTTAATCTAATTAAATGTATGAAGTTGTTAAAATTGCGATTATGTTGGATGATCACAGATTTTGGTTGGATGGTTGTTTGGTGGAATTGGAGATGTGAATATTGAAAATTTGGTTTCTATATAAATTATGATGTAGCAATAAATTTTTATAAATGATGTAGCTAGCTGTAGATTTCTGTAAATGAGGGAAGCTAAAAAATATTACATATAAGTTTTTTTTAACAAAAAAAGACACATGAAAAAGATGTCAATTTTTTATATACAACTGATGTTTTTATGATTTTACATGTCAATTCAATACAAAAAAAATTTTAAAAAAGAAAAGACAAAAGTTGATAACATAAATCGACGTTATAACCTTTTTACAATAACCAATGTGCAACACTTTAACATACAACTTTGCTCTAATAAACGTCTGTCTTTAAATCAACGTAGTTTATGTGACATAATCAACATATAAATATATTTTTATAGCAATAGTTTCAAATCCATATAGAAATTTTCAAGCCCATACAGAAAGAAAAAAAAAATAAGAAAGCTAGAAAATAAAGGATACTTGAAAGCAAATAATGGTCAATTTAGACTTTCAACATAGTCCAAAATGAAAATCCTATTGCATATTGGGACACAGTGGCATATCACAAATGTTAGTGTACACTGGTATCATGATAGTGGTTGTTACAAAGAGTACTTGAACTAAACAAAGATAAAACTTCATCAAGAAATACAATCCAGTTATTGACACTTTTAAGACACTTTCCCTTCAAAGAAGTAGAAAAGCCTATTATATAATAATATGATCAAAATTGGGTTCTTTTAGCATAACAATGTAAAATAATTACTCTCATACAAACCATGGACTTACACACAATCTCATTTCAGCATAAAATATTATCTAAATTGTGTTCTTGTAGAAACTCACCACTAAAAAGTATATCATATCTATTGGTAAGATTGTTTACTTAACTTAAGAATGACAAATTAATAGTGCCCCAGTTGGAATCTAAACATTTGGTGTCTGAAGAATCAATTATTAATATTCTCAAAATAAATGCTCAAAACAACTACTATGCAAAACCCATACTCAGTCATAAAATTTATACAAATATACCACCAACATTGTCTCCAAGGAAGATTTATTTATATCAAGATGTAAGTTAGAAAAAGGCCATGACTACTGTCACGAGCCAATAGCTTTCTAGCCAAAATTGTGTAATGCATGATATCAACTCTTAATCAACATGCTAGCCTTCCAATAAATTTGAGCCACACTTGGATAGATAATCAAGGCATTGAGGATTTTGTTGCTCATACAATCAAAAATTCCATGCGTAACATGTCCGAAGCCAACATGAGCATGTAGTCGAAGCATTAGTGCATACCAAGTCTTAAAGAACATGTCACGTAAGGAGCTTCTATTACATATCGAGAAGGTACTTTTTTAAAAATAAGAAGAGGAACAACTCTATTTTACTAATATATGCCTCATTACATAGTTTTGAATATGTAAGG
Source organism: Saraca asoca (assembly GCA_026873985.1). Classification (NCBI taxonomy): domain Eukaryota; kingdom Viridiplantae; phylum Streptophyta; class Magnoliopsida; order Fabales; family Fabaceae; genus Saraca; species Saraca asoca. The sequence goes on from JANHAO010021961.1 coordinate 10,562, forward strand.
GAAGTATATTTAAACTCCACACTCTGATCCCTAGCTCAAGTCACAGTACCTACTCGATCATTGAACAAGCCCCCTTAAAGAGCATTCTAAGTAAAAGTCTTATTGGCAAGAGTAGACATACTTTTTCTCGATTGACATAAGGACTTTTCTCCTAACTCCTAATGGTTCTAATGCGCCATCTCACATGGATGTGAAGATAAAAATGCAAGGATCGTAATCACGTACTTTTCTACTCGTAGTGGACAAATGATTGATGCTAAAAAGATACAAATATCCCTAAAACATGAAAAATTCAAAAAAATAATCTACAAGTGCCTTTGCTCCCAAATTCACATTATAAGGCCTCCTTTTCATACTTAATTTTTGTGTCAAGTTTCGTCCAAAATCGAGCACATTTGCCTATCAAATTAATTCACAAGGCCAACTTATGACATTATGCTAGCTAGATGGCATTGGACATATAATACTAAGATCACCAAGGAGCATAATAAGGGATCGTAAAGCAAAACAATAAGGAGTCATCAACTAACATATGAGCACTCTTTATTATTTAGCAAGCTAAATTACTTAAAGCAATCAACTTCAAATTAGTTGCACAAATCCAAAAGTCCCTATTCACACATAATATAGTTTCTCTTTTTAATCACATAAAGGAAAAAAAAATTCACTAAGAAAGACAAATAAAAGCATTTTAACCACTATAATGACAAAATGAGTAATGTCCAGAGTTAAGTAAGTAAATAGAAATATATATTATGACATAACAATCATTTTAACAGAGCAACAATAAGAAAGACCAGTAGTGAAGCCATTCACATTATACTAAGGCCAATGCACTAGTTGCATTGCATAATGGTTCATTCATTCAATATTAGTAGTGTTTGCAATTTATAGCAAATTAAGGATAGAAGTAATGAGACACCTAGCAATAATATTGGCATACTACTTCAAACACTAAGAACGATTTGTGAACTAGCACCAACATAAACTGAGTTGTTAGCATGTGCTACAATAAGATAGTTCCAAACAAAAATGAGTTATAATACCCAAAATAAAGAAATTAATGATCAGAAATAATTTTCTTTTCTTATTGGTGGCTCGTCACTTAGTTTTATTCATAATTTGGATGGTTTAACCATTCATAGAGATTATAATATTTGAGATGCAACTTATAAAGCTTGGTTCCTAAAAACAATAAGTCATAGATAATAGATATGTGGCAAAGAAGTTTCTGATTGAAGTAGAGCATAATAGAAAATGAATTCAAAGTAGTGAACAAGGATTGAGAAACACAATAAAGAATGGCTCCAAAGCAGTAAACAATAGACAAAAACTCTAAATTTTGTTAAATTAACCAAATTGTACAGAGAAACAGCCTATAAACTTGTCAAAACAAACACTATCAAAGACAAGGATTTGAAACACAAATTGACCATGATAGAACTAAAGGCAATACCAGTAATTTCTGTGAAGGAATCAACCATTCATACCTTTTGCAACTTTTTTGATTCTTTATCATATGGAATCACATCAAAAATTATGTGCATTAATATTTTCCTCCTTAGGCGCATCTCAATTTGACTCGATTGTGTCATGACCCAACCTCAGGCACGTGACCGGTGTAGAAGATCACCTTCAGGAATCCCTTTCCTTCAGGAAACCCCCTAGAAGCCTTACTATGCAACCATGATAACACACCAATGCATAAACATTTCTTTAACCAATCAATATAATTTTATTATCCCTACTGAAAATTCGGCAGAGTTTCCTCTGTTTTTCGGACATCTGG